>JASANE010016975.1:0-68384 GCA_030248225.1 Trileptium ribeirensis
TGGCGCAAGAGACAGTAACTGAACGAAGAACATAGTACGTATTGCTCCGGAACAGACTTTGATGCCAGTGCCTAAATGTCGGACTCGCTATGATGGCCTTAACGCTTGATACAACATCCGTTGCGCTGATTGTCATCCTGTCAATGTGCGTTACGCTAATAAGCTTTTTTGTTAGTTGACGGTCCAGAAATTTATTTAAGGTTTGTTCGTGATGACTCCACGTTTTAGCGCTGTTTTAAACTTGTTCCGAGTGCTGTTCGAATTTTATTCGATGTTCATTCGTTCGAAACTTGACAATCGATTTTAGCTAGAGCACTGTATGTGTCACGTTACTATAGTGTAAGGCACGATAAGACAATTTAAAAAAAAATGCCACTGACACATCCCAAAGTATTTTGCCAATAAACTGTCACGGCCAGAAATATTAGTGCAAAATAATCGATCGAAATTTCGATCGACTTCGATTAAACAAAATTTCAATCGATGTCGACATTAACGGAATTAAATTTCAAATTGAAAATTTTTTGATTATTTGTGATTAAATCTAATTACGATTCACCCCGATCGATTGCGATTAAACAAAGTTTCAATCGATTGAGATTTCGATCGTTTTTAAATCCACTTATTTTTAGCCACGATTGTATCTCAAAATTAAACTAAGAGATTTTCCCACAATAAAATAAAATTGGTCAAATAATATTTCGACAGCGCGAACTACTACAACAGTCGCTGACCAAAATAAGTGCACAAAACGCTAACGTAACAATGTTCGTAAGCAAATTTAACGTCGGGTCTTTCGCGTTTCACGTTCGTTTTTATGCAATTATTATTCTTGTTCATGAATGCACAACATACGCGTCTAAATAATTTCACGACAGTTTAGTCCCAATGAATTTGTTTTAGCAAAAAATCACCCATGTATCTGCTTCTTTTTACTCAATTTGCTTTAAACGCTGTGTGAAGTACATTATTTTTTAAAAAAGAGGATCCGAAATACGAACAGTACCAAGTTATGAGCAGTTTCATTATCTTGCCGACAACGGCCTACAATAGTTTAGTGATGTTTTACAACTTCATTATAGGGTCGTGCTTTTAAAACATTCTCAAGTTATGAGCAGTTTCGTTATCTGCTCGAAACAACCTAAAACAGGATAGCCATGTCTTACAACTTCATTTTAGGGTCGTGTTTTTAAAATCTTCCCAAGTTATGAGCAGTTTCGTTATCTGCTCGACAACGGGCTACAATAGTTTAGTGATGTTTTACAACTTCATTATAGGGTCGTGCTTTTAAACCATTCTCAAGTTATGAGCAGTTTCGTTATCTGCTCGAAACAACCTAAAACAGGATAGCCATGTCTTACAACTTCATTTTAGGGTCGTGTTTTTAAAATCTTCCCAAGTTATGAGCAGTTTCGTTATCTGCTCGACAACGGCCTACAATAGTTTAGTGATGTTTTACAACTTCATTATAGGGTCGTGCTTTTAAAACATTCTCAAGTTATGAGCAGTTTCGTTATCTGCTCGAAACAACCTAAAACAGGATAGCCATGTCTTACAACTTCATTTTAGGGTCGTGCTTTTAAAACTTTCCCAAGTTATGAGCAATTTCGTTATCTGCTCGACAACGGCCTACAACAAGACAATGGCGTTTTACAACGTCAATTTAGGGTCGTACTTCTAAATCCTTTTCAAGTTACCGCTCGACGTAGTAATAGCTGACCTATGTACCGTGTCCGCGTTACTATTATATAATGAAACCAACTTACCGGCGCATAGCGGAAGCGGATTGCGAACGAAGACGGACGCCGCTATTTCTGGGACTGATGGTGATATTCGACTTTTTCAACAACAACATCCGGATCGACATGTGTCGCTTCGAGGATCGCAGCTGTCAGCGCCTAAAACAGAATACTGGTATTATTAAAATAAACATTACATTTTATTGAAACGGAGCGAGCAAAACCAGCGGAGTTTTCACTGATGGCGGTGAAAATTGTGAAAATTTCTTTTTTGTCTGTTTCTGTCATTCACAACTCATCTTTGTATGGATGGATTTTAGTAAATTTTCTTCATTCGATAGCAAAAGTGACGGGGATGTGGCTTTTAGTTGATCGCGAACATGTCCGAACTCCATCTTCGGGGTCAAAATGGCAAAAAGCAGGTTGTTAACAGTCTTTGCCAAATTTGGTCAGACGGGTACCAGTGCTACGCAGACTATATCTCGCTACACAGGTTTCGCATCGAAAAATGAAGGCCACCACACACTAGCTTATCGAGATCTACAACTTTGCTGACCACGACTTTTTGTGGACCCACTACCTGGTCCCCACTACCTGGTCCGGGGCCAAATATGTTCGTCAAACCTTTGCCACAAATACGGTTTTTAAATTTTCGTCATGTTATTGCGTGTTTCTACATTACAATAAGTACCTATTAGGTTACCAGTCATGCTAAATACGATGGCTTTACTACGTAGAGTATAACTTAACTAATACACATTTCCATGGGATTTCAAGGGTTTTGCGGTCAACGAACCAGATTTCCAAAATGTAGTGTGTTTTCATTATTGTCAGATTGTATTGCGTGCAGGTCATCAAGAATGGCCAATATCGGTTTTTCGGCAGGTTGGATACACTGATTTTGTGATCTAGAGTCCAATGTTAATATTTTATACCTTTTCGTGGGGTTTCGATATGTTTAGGGTCAATGAACATAATTTCCAGAATATAGTCCGTTTTCACGTTTGGTTAAATATCGCGTACAGGTCATCAACAATAGTCTATATAGGTTTTCCGGTAGACTGAATTTAATGGTTTGGTTATCTGGGAACCAGTACCAATACTTGATGCACTGTCAGTTGTTTTCGATGGATTTAGGTTCATACGATTTTCACCGATTCGAGAGGTCTTAGGGTGGTATATATCAAATACAGCCTGTTATTAATCAAAACGATAAAAGTGAAACCACACTTGCCCCGTTTAACTCTCGCCTGCGAGTTACTGTGTAATGAAACAACGATTTTCGATTAACGAAAGACGGCGTATTGTACGGCTTCCAAACGTAATTAAAAAACTACCAGACTCATCCACAATGACCATTGTCATTAAGAAAAGAAAAAATGATTTTAATTGAAGACCAAACACGGTAATAGTAAACGCACTGAAATTCAAAACTACGCCTTAAAACAGGCTAAACAGCTCGTGGGTAAGGATACTATGGAAAGAGATGGGTCGCAGCCTATGTCATCGGCCTGCGGGGCTTTTATAAGGCTACGGGCACTAAACGCGTCGAAATTCAGAGCCTACGCCTTAAAACTGCTCGTGGCTAAGGGCACTTTGGAATGAGGTGGGTCGCAGTATGTGTCATCGGGCTCTGGAGCTATTTATAAGGCTAAAGTTACTAAACGCGTCGAAATTTAAAGCATACGGCGTAAAACAGGTCAAACCACTCGTGGCTAAGGGCACTACGGAACGAGATAGGCCGCAGTCGTATGTCAACGAACTGCGAGGCTATGTAAAAGGCTATTTTTCCCTAAACGCGTTGAAATTGAAAGCCTACGCCTTAAAACCTGATAAACAGTTCGTGCCTAAGGATATTATGGCCCACAATCTGTGTGATCGGCTGCAGGGCTACTTATAAACAAAAAACTGAGCTTACGCATCTGCAACGACGGAATATTACAAAAGTCTTGACTAGAATTGAAAATTTAATGCTATTCATTTGTAGCGGCCACTTATTTTTGCTTCCCAGAATAACAGGAAATCGCACGACAACCCTCAACAGATCCAAGACCGATTATAATTTTTTGGTACAAGAACCCGATTGCGCGAATGACCATGAAAAACGGATGCATACACACAATAAAAAAACTGCAAATACATCAACCGAACAGTAGGTAATTTACATAATTCAAACACAACAACAACAACAAAAACAAACAACGTAAATTAAACAAACAGAAACATAACAACAGACAAAAATTTACCGCTTCCGGATCGTAGGGTTCGACGCCGGTGCGATGAACTGTCACTTTTTTCACTGTTTTCACTTCGACAACACCGTCTTTTTCGGTTCGATACTAAAATATAATAAAATAGTGTAACATAAAAGAATATAAAAAATAAATATATATGTATATTATCATTAAACTGGCCTGCCCACAGCCCTGCGAAAAGTGGGGGGAAACATCGGGAGGCCCCATGTTCATTCTCGAGAGAAAATTAAAAGTGAAGATGGATAAATTTTGCTTAAAAATATTAAAAAATTAAACATTTTATAAAACATTTAATAAAACATTAAAAATGCTTAAAAAATTCCCCCAACTGTGAACAGGCTAGTTAAATTAGACAAAAAGCAAAATTATTTTTAAATTAACCAGACAAAAACAAAAAATATGATCTTTAAACGTATGCTGATAATCCAAACAGCAAACAAACTTCAACAGTGTGAATACTCATTATCGCTCAACAACGATGTTTACTGGCGAAATTAAGTACACCACAGACATGGGCGTAGCGAATAGGGGGTGGACGGGTGTCCAACGAATAGGGGGTGGAGGGGTGCCCAACGAATAGGGGGTGGAGGGGTGCCCAACGAATAGGGGGTGGAGGGGTGCCCAACGAATAGGGGGGCGCAGGGGTGCCCAACGAATAGGGGGGCGCAGGGGTGCCCAACGAATAGGGGGGCGCAGGGGTGCCCAACGAATAGGGGGTGGAGGGGTGCCCAACGAATAGGGGGGCGGAGGGGTGCCCAACGAATAGGGGGCGGAGGGGTGCCCAACGAATAGGGGGGTGGAGGGGTGCCCAACGAATAGGGGGGTGGAGGGGTGCCCAACGAATAGGGGGGTGGAGAGGTGCCCAACGAGTCATGACCCGTCCAAATCGTTTCGAGATCCAGCATTTGGCGCCTATCAAACCTAGAAGCTTGGCATAGTGTAACGTAGATCAGAATTTCGCCCCTCTCAAATGTAAATAATCCTGAAATTGGTCCGCTGGAGTATAAATACTGTGCACACCCCTGTCCACAAAACAGTTTTGTTCCCATTCCTGGACTGTTCGGCGTCCTCTCGAAATATTTCACTGGCGGGCTACTACAGCGCTATAAAAAAATAGAGCTATGCATGTAGCCATGACGGTGCAGACAGACCACACCAACGTTGATTTATCATTATTCTGATCTGACTATTTTTAAGCAGCTACATCGCACAAATCAACATTTAATTCAAGAAATCGAGCAAAACAATTCATCAGAAAGTCAGTTCAGCAAAACACCGAGTTTGATTCTCCAAGTATAGTATCACAGCGTAGGAGCTCAAGAGAACTATTAAGAGAGAACAAGAAACTCAATTTATTGCAAAATAGTAAACTCACAGAAATTTATAACAGCGACAATTAGTGATTAAAGCAGAAAAGGCTTACAAAATTCAAGAATTTATCAAAAATAATTATTGATTTGAATAAAAAAATACAACACTGATCAGGAGTGGTTTCGAAGGTACAAAAACAACAAGCGGACTGAACAAACTAATTTCGTTGTAGTAGCCGCAAAAACGAAACATACAGCCAATAACTAGATTTAGTAAAACACTATACCGATCAATTTCACAATGAGACGCCTTGATTAACATATTATTCGAATTTTTTGATCATCCAAACCGAAAAAATACATTACGCATCAGAAATGACTGTTAAGGGTACTTTATGGTAAATTCATAATATTGCAAGTTTAAAAAACATGGTACATAATTATTAAAAATAATGTACATAAAAATAAAAATAATAAATAAATAAATAAAAACAATGTACATAATATTGCAAGTTCTCAGGAAAAAAAACAAAAAATAATCTCAAAAAATCACCGTCTCTTCATCGACCACACGACTGCCCGAATCAACAACTTGCGACGAGACGAACTGACCGCGCGGGCTACTTGCGTCGTCTTCAGACGGTGCCTGCGGCGTCAGCGTGATACTCGCTCCGGTTGTTGTCCGCGTCTGACCGTCGGTGGCGCTCGCACTCGCACACGGATCGGTGCCGAACCCGCGTATGTAGGAAACGTTGTAGGAATGTGTTTCGACAATTGGAACTTCGCCGACGGTGGTACCTGTGGCTGCTGTTGACTCAACGGTCGGTGGTTGCTTGAAAACAAGATATGATATAAATTGATTACAATAAATATTACTGTCACCTATTTACAGTTATGGCTCATGGACAAAAGTACATGTGGATTCGGACGGACGAAATTTACCCTTCGTCCGTTTTTACGCACTTATGTACTTTTCTTCGTGGATGTACTTTACATACAGTCACGGACCAAAGTAAGTGCGCAGAACACGGACGCAGTTAAGCTCGTTCGCGTCCAGACGCAATTTCGTCCGTCCACACTTACTTTTGACCGTTAGTGTACAAAAAATACACAATTTCTAAAATACTATTTAATATAATTTAACAAAGATGAAGATCATATTTCGGTTTCAATTCGTCGATAACCCATGCTGCGGTCCCACGAGTGCTTACGAGTTAGGCTTTCATTGCGACCTGTCCAGACCGACTATCTAATCCGCCAGTATATGTCCGTCTCAATATTCCACTAGAGGCATAATAAAAGCATTTTTATATTAAAAATCATCGGAACACAACTTACGGTAAAATTGAAGCCTCCACCAACGGTCATCGCTCGCAAAAATTCAGGCCATTCGATACTGTCGGAACCTGAAAGCAATGCAAGTTGTCAATGAATACGATCTAAAACTATGAAACAAAAATAACTTAATGAAATTAAATGGACACTCTACTGGTTAAATGAAAAATAATTCATATTCCAAAATAATAATTAAAAAGTTAACGATAGACCCTTGAAGAACATGACGCTTTTCACTTACTATTATCTGGCCTGTCCACAGTGGGGGGACCAACCCACACTTTCCAGATCTCCCATTTCCGCGAGAATTTCCCCTATGCCCACCCCCTCGGCCGAAAACTTCATGTTCAACTAAATCCAAAAATTTTTTGTCTAAAAATTTATATTTTTTGTTTGTAAATAATTGTTTTTTAGACATTAGTTACCACAATTTATAATGCTAAAGCATAGTTTTATAGCTTGAAAATGCATGCACGGCAGTAAAATACATGAAAAAATGGAAATATTTTATGTTTTAAGCAAAAGTTATCCCCCACTTTAAAATTTTCCCCAAGAATGAACATGGGGGCCTCCCAGTGTTCACCACCACTTTTCGGAGGGCAGTGTAAATGATTATTATAACCAAGAGTTCTCTTTCCAAATCCCTCATGTCCGTCGCCCCACTCGGCCGAAACCATCATGTTCAACTAAATCCAAAAAATTGAAAATTTATGTTTTTTGATTGAAAATTGTTTTTTAAACATTAATTACCACTATTTATAATGCTAAAATGTTTTATAGCTTGGAAATACATGCACGGCAGGAAAATTATATGAAAACATAGAAATATTTAGTATTTTTAAGCAAAATTTATACCCCCCACTTTGAAATTTCCATCGAGAATGAGCATGGGGCCCCCGATGTTCCCCTCCCCACTTTTCGGAGCTCTGTGGACATGTCAATTATAACCAAAAGTGCGTTACGGAAAGGTATGTGTCATTAGGAAAGAGTACTGAGTGCCATAATGTTTCCCAATGCACTCTTGTTATAACTAATAACTATGTAGCGCATCGAACGAAAACAAAGCAAAATTAGCGACTTTTCGCTCAGCCAGGAGCAGTCTAATTAGGATAAGCCTTTCCTTTTCCGTTTAAAGACCTTAAAGTGGCACATCGGATTCGATTTTGAATAAATCTTTGGTTTTCTTAAAATAGTGAGTGGATATGACTACCTCTCCCACAGAAGGCAAAATTATTAAGGATTAGACTTCCAGTAGCGAAAACAAATTCCTGTTTTTGAATTCATTCTATTTACCAAAATGTATTGAGAACATGCGTTGAGGAGACTAAAATAATTCCTGATTTTTTATTTAACGCTCCTTATAAAAATGTGCTTAAGCTTACCGTCTCGGTCAGCTTCCTCGATAAGCTGTTGTATCCACGCGTCGCTAGGTTTCATTCCGACGGCTACGATTACTCGGCGCAGTTCGTCACGCGTAATCCGGCCATCCTTATCCGAGTCCATTAGGTCGAAAGCTTGCCGAAGCGCTGAAACGTACACAGAACAGTAACGCGGAGTTAAATTTTTGTTAAAAATTACAATGTTACTCAATTTTGTTAACCAAGAAGTGAGTCATTTCACAAAACCATGTCATTCGCCGGGGTGGGGGGGCTACGGTCTCCCTATAGCACCAGTCTTCTGGAGAGAAATTTAATGTCGCTGTGAGATGTAGTAATAGAATGTCCGACGGTCATAATGAGGTATGGTGCACCTCTGTACCCTTGACATAGCAGGACCCAGAGGCCAAATGAAGCCAAAAAGACATGTCCCACTATAAACGTTCGCGGTATCGCCAGCACGTGATACATATGTGTTTTTTCATTTCACTGTTTTGGTATTTGCTAATTTTTCTAGAAAAACTTGGGAGTAAGCATCGACACTGAAGGTGACGTCAAGCTACCGAAAATTTTTTTCGTGACATGTAGCCCCCCCGACCAAGGTCAAATCTGGCAGCTTGCATACGCTGGTAAATAACGTCAAAGTGCATTATCGCCAAAAATGCTATATAACGGTAATCGTAATCAGTACAGGTGTTATTGAAAAAAAGAATATCAGCCTCTGTACATGTGCTGTTTGATTATGATGTCGAAGGTCATAAAGTGCCAAAAATGGGGTATGCCAAATATAGCTCCCCTCGACCTACCGAAAATTAAATTTAAAAACCAAATTTTGCAAACAGTTTTACAATAGGCCGGATAGAAACATAGTAACGCCCACTAGAATCGACCCATGTATTAAAAATTTTTAATGAACATGTAGCCCCCCCCCCGACCGCAAGAAATTTAAGAGAACCCGACTGTGGCAAGAACCATATTAGTATATAAGTTCATCATCATTGCACCATGAGATGGGACCGTGCTGTTAACCGGGTAGCTAGGGAACATTTCTGCCTGCCCGCACATCTATTCTTCGCATTGTCCTTGGTACATCACCTAAATGTAAGCTAATCATACATCAATTGTGTTTGTTTTATAGCAGCAGCGTGTTAAAATAAATCTAGAATCTCTAGAAATAGCCAAAGTTTCACGCAATGTATGTTGTAGGAAAGTGTAGCCCGCCGACCTGAGGTGTAGCCAACCCCCCCCCCCGACCTGAGGTGTAGCCCCCCGACCTGAAGTGTAGCCCTACCGACCTCAGGTGTAGCCCCCCGACTAACACACATCGGGGTGCCAATTTTTACAAGGCCTAAGGATCAGCCTGAAATTTTTTGTCGGACATCCCCATCTCATGGTTAGTTTGTGACAATAAAATGGTATCTGTAGGTGGGTCATTTCACGAAACCATGTCATTTTAGTCGGGGGGGGGGCTACATCGGCACTTTTTGGCCCATACCACCAGTCTTTTGTAAGGAAATTTAATGTCGCTGTGAGATGTAGTAATAGCATATCCGACGATCATAACGAGGTATGGTGGACCTCTGTACCCCAAACATAGCAGGAGCCAGAGGCCCTCAACCCGGGTTGGTCAAATGAAGCCAAAAACACATGACCTAATATAAACGTTCGCCGTATCGCTAGCACGTGATACATATATGTGTTTTTCATTTCACTGTGATCCATTGGTATTTGCTAATTTTTCCGGAAAAACTTGGGAGTAAGCATCGACACTGAAGCTGACGTCAAGCATCCGAAAATTTTTTTCGTGACATGTAGCCCCCCCCCGACCAAGGTCAAATCTGGCAGCTTTCAGACGCTGGTAAATAACGTAAAAGTGCACTAGCGCCAAAAATGCTATATAACGGTAATCGCAATCAGTACAGGTGTTATTGAAAAAAACAATATCAGCGTCTGTCCATGTGTTATTTCATTATGAGGTCGAAGGTCATAAAATGCCAAAAATGGGGTATGCAAAATGTAGCCCCCCGACCTGACCAAACTTAAATTTAAAAAAGCCAAATTTAGCATACAGTCTTACAATAGGCCGGATATAAACATAGTAAAGCCCCACTAGAATCGACCCATCTATAAAAAATTTTTAATTAAAATGTAGCCCCCCCGACCTGGCGTGTAGCCCCCCTCCCCCCCGACCGCATGTATAATAAAAGTAATCGAAGGTCGCAAGAATCATATTAGTATATAAGTTCATCATCATTGCACTATGATATGGGGCCGTGCTGTTAACTGGGCAGCTAGGAAACCCTTCTGCCTGCCCGCACATCTATTACACGCATTGTCCTTGGTATCATCACTTAAATGTAAACTGGTCATAGATCAATTGTATTTGTTTTACACCAGCTTACATCTAGAATGTATAGAAGTAGCTAAAGTTTGGCGCGTTGCATGTTGCAGGAAGTTGTACCCCCCCCCCCCCCCCCCGACCTGAGGTGTAGCCCCCCCCCGACTCAACATATCGGGGTGCCATTTTTTACAAGGCCTAAGGATCTGCCTGAAATTTTTTCTCAGACGTCCCCCGCTCATGGTTGGCTTGTGAGCATAAAATGGTATCTGTAGGTGCTGTCTCCGTTGCGCTAGAAAAACTTCTGCGACAGGCTTGTTCTAAATTGGTCGATTTTAACCCCAATAATGCCCTAGCAGCATCAATTTTAGGTCGCAAGTGCTCCAAATGGCTTGACTAGGACAATTTTGGATGGACTTGCATAAAAACAGACCATGGTTCGCGTGTCACTCCGTCAACACTACAGAATAATGACTTATTTCGGATTAAAATTCGACCCCCAGCGGGGCCCTTTCCAACCCCTGTAGCAGGTTTCAGGTAGCTCGTTTTGCATAGAGCCCTCGATATTCGAAAAATTCAGGGTTTTTTACATCGGAAGGGGTCTAGACACTGTACAATCGAAAACGTTTCATTTTGGCTTCAAAAAGTGGTGTTTCAAAAGTACATGGTTTCGTGAAATGACCCAGGTGCTGTTTCTGTTGCGCTAGAAAAACTTCTGCGACAGACTTGTTCTAAATCGATCGATTTTTAAACATAAAAGGGCCCTAGCTGCACCAATTTTAGGTTCCAAGTCATCCAAATGACTTAACCGTGACTCTTTTGGTCCGACTTGCATACAAACAGACCATGGTTCACATGTCATTGCGTTACCCTACAGAATGACTTATTTCGGATTAAAATAGTACCCCCAGGGGTACCCTTTGCCACCCCTGTAGCAGGTTTCAGGTAGCTCGTTTAGAGACATCGATATTCGAAAAATTCAGGGTTTTTTATGTCGGAAGGGGTCTAAACACTGTACATAGGAAAACGTTTCATTTTGGCTTCAAAAATGCTGTTTCAAAAGTATATTTTCGTGAAATGACCCAAGTATGCTTTAGTTTTATGATTTGTTTGGCTAAAATTGCAACAAACCGTCGTGATCTGCAGAAAAGAATAATTATTATTCCCACTAGTAACTGAATAAATAAATAATCATTATGACTGAGTACAATTATATTGAAAAACCAGCCAAACTAAAATTTACTATCAGCTTAACTATTCTCACAGTACCAGCAAAGAATTTTAAGTAAAATAAGTTACAAAACGACAACAATACCACATATCGAATAAAGTTGAAACTTACTGTCTTATGTTTGGAAAGAAAATTGGCTATAATAGTAACACACACGTGGCTTCTCCAAACTGCTAATGGCTCAGGGTCCCCCAATTCGGAACTAAGCGAAGCAGAAAATACCATGAGAGCCGTCCCACGCCCCGCCCCAAATCACTTGGGGAGCCCCAATCCAGCTGGGAGACCATAAACTATTGTATCTAAAATCAAAAAAGTGAAATTTGGCAGCTTACACAATAGGGCGCGTCTTAGCAATTTTTAGTCCACTTTTAGAAATTTGGAGAATATTTAGCCAAAACAGAGAAAAAATCTAACTTGGACGTCCAAAAGTACCGTGGGGCATTAACGGAGAGGCCAAAATTTACCTGAGGACATGACCAAGGAGACCCCGGATAGATCGAAATAGCTGGGGCCCCCTCCTATTTGCAGAAACCAACATATCAAGCGAATAGGTAAGCGAAAATTAAAAACCAACAAAATTTAAGCAAATAATTACTTGTCAAAACTTACCACTGACTTCTTCGGGGCGCAGATCGTGGCTCTAAAAATAAAATAATATTTAAATAAACAAAATACTGTTATACAAAATAATTATTTAAAATAAACAAAGTACTGTTATACAAAATAATTATTTAAAATAAACAAAATACTGTTATACAAAATAATTATTTAAAATAAACAAAATACTGTTATACAAAATAATTATTTAAAATAAACAAAATACTGTTATACAAAATAATTATATAAAATAAACAAAATACTGTTATACAACCGCAGTACGATAAGTCGGAAGCGATGCTAAAATTTTAAAGCATTATTTAGCTTTAGATGCAACATATTGTATTTGCGCAGCGATTAAACTGCAGGTTTACCCTTTGAAGCATCATGGCGCTTTCTTCCTTTCCCATGATATAAAACACAGTCAACTATTACTTAAGGGTTTTATTCAAGGGATATTCAAGTTGAAACGTGCCTAAATATTTTCCGCAATCTATCAAGCTACATACATTAGAAATACAGATAACATAGTAGTTCATGGATATAACATTTCTCAGCGATAATTGCGTCCAAAGCCTACAAATCTGTCGCAACGACAATATTTCTGTTGTGCAGCAAATTTGCCATTCCACAATTATTTTTTATGGCTCATCAGTTATTCGTACGGGTTTCAGCGGACTTCTGGCAATCGGTCGCTGTCGGAGTTACACATAAGGTACGTAGTTCGGGGAGAGAGAAAACTTATGGGTGCGCACATGTACGGCCAGGCTTAGAAATAAAACCAAATTTTTTCGTGAATCTTTCGAGGACAGTTCGCGAAAAATTAAAACAGCTGTGCAATTGCTATTGGGGAACTGTTCGCAAATTTTTCGCGAAATATTTGCTTACATTGCTAACGTGACTGTATATACCGGAGCGCCTAAATCGCGGGCGGTGGGGGGTGGCATGACGAGGAGGTTACTGACTCGACCAGGCTCGCCACAACCCAGACATTCCAGCTCCCAACTCCGGGTTTTTGACAGCGGAGACCGCGCATAATTTTTGCCTTCGGCAGCCGTGATCTGTTTATTTTCACTTAAAATTTCGAGAAATGTAGTTTTTCATGCCACTAAGATAAATTTAATCAGACTAGTCAGTGTTAATCATAATTTCTGGGCAAATGGAGCTCCCACCATCACAATTTCTGAGAAAACTAAACTTTCAAGTTGACCTGGACTTGTGTGCTCCAACCTTGGCCCCGGGATCAGAGAAGCCTGCTACAAAAACGACGACAAAAACCACGAGGTTAAAATCAAGTTCAGAGCTAATATATTTTTAGAAATCGTGTTCAATTTATATTTTTAAGAATAATATTGATGGCGGAAACAATTTGAAACGTCATTTTGTCCAAATTTAAACTAACAATACACAGTTAACTAACAGTGACACGGAGCTATAAACATCACAGTCCCCGGGGGTCAAGACTTTAAAAATTACAGGGTCAAAACGCCGGAGAGTGGTATTAGGATTATCCCCCACTCAACCAACTGCCTAGTGCCGGAACCCTGAAATCTAAAATAAGTCCCGTTACATGAGATTGTGCGCCACCTGGCTTCAAATCCAAGCAAATATTATTCATTTTGTTAAGACACCAGCTCATGGCATCACAACGAAATAATATTAAATCATGTGCACCAATACTTTACGCAAATATACTGGATGAAGTCGACAATAATCGCAACAACTGATCGCTTTTCGCTCGCGACTTGCTCGTGTTAACATATCATTATATTTTTGGAATTAAATAATATTCACCCAGGTACACCACCACTTTACGCAGAAATACTGGATAAACTCGAAATACTCGCAACAACTGATCGCTTGTTATTGTTAACATATCATTATATTTTTGGAATTAAATAAACAAAATACATCAAGAAAACAAACATAACTTACCACCGATTCTACTGGTACCATTTGACTTGTCTTCACCGTTTGTTTAACCGTTTTTACTTTGGACGTTATCCTGAAACGATATGTGAAAATAGAGTACTCGCCATAAACATGCGCGGTTCGTTCCAAATTGGTTCAAATTCAAAATCTGTTCGAAATGGGACCGAAATTTTTGGCTTGTTTCTTAAATTTTATATGAGACATGTTCGAAAAATGTTCGATTGTTGTTCGAGAATATATTTTGTGCAATTTCTGTTGGATGTTTTTTGTACGAAAAGTGACACTCATTTCTGGCGAGTACTGTACAACTGCCAACACCAATCAAAGACACTTTATTGCCTAATAATTCCTGGAAAGAATATTTTGACAGCAACAGCCATATTTTTCGATAACCGTAGGAAAACGCAATTACTGGGCCGAACATGTGGCTTCTGATACATTGTGGACGTCGTCATGGCTAGAGCGGCAGAATATTTTATGGAAACCACTAAAATATATAAACACGTACAGTAGGCGACGAAAATTACTGTCCCAAGTGTCCGTGTGGTTAGGCAGACCTAGATGGTGCCGGGGAATGAGTGCACAGCTTTAGGGGATAAATATGGATTAGGAGCAGTGCGACCTTAATCAGGATACCCACGCCCGTGCCACTACAACAGATATGCAAAACTCCCAAAAAGCTAATGTGATATGTGCATAAGTTTTAACAAAAATATTGGTTTTTATTCCCCACCGCTTGGCAAACCTTAGCTTTGTAACATTCCGGCGTAACCAAAATGGTTAGAACCCAAAATTAACCCAACTTCCAGTACAAAAGATTCTATGTCAAGGTCTTTTGGTTAACAACGAACACCAAACTTGTTACAATGAGGCAACGTTTTAGCGAGGGATTGGTCCGAAGAATATTATAAAATAAGGTTCCTCACCCATTTTATAACCAATAAAATATTTCTCTGATCAAACGAATGGTCTTTCTACTAAAACATTCTTCAACACGATATTAAGTCGTAGCTATCCAAAATGACGGCCGCCGTTTGAGCAAGCAAATATTAGCAGTCGAACGTTGTTGTGTTCGTATTTTGTGCACATATTTCTGTCCGTGACTGTGGTCTTTCTACTAAAACATTCTTCAACACGATATTAAGTCGTAGCTATCCAAAATGACGGCCGCCGTTTGAGCAAGCAAATATTAGCAGTCGAACGTTGTTGTGTTCGTATTTTGTGCACTTATTTCTGTCCGTGACTGTGGTCTTTCTACTAAAACATTCTTCAACACGATATTAAGTCGTAGCTATCCAAAATGACGGCCGCCGTTTGAGCAAGCAAATATTAGCAGTCGAACGTTGTTGTGTTCGTATTTTGTGCACTTATTTCTGTCCGTGACTGTAGCTACATTAACTATATTTATAGAATCGAGTTTCTCTACAATGACGCTCCAAGTTCATGCACCTGGCAAATTCTACCTTCCTTCAGATCGGCTTTGTAGCACCAGCCAGGTATTTTGTGAGAGGACAGCAAAAAATACTCGCTTGAACAAAAACTGTTATAATAAAATTTAAAACCTTTTATTTGAATTTATTTTATTTGAATTGTTGATAATAATTTGCTGAGCAAAAGAACTGTGGCTTGCCGGAAAAGGCTACTTTCAGCATAATGCAAAAACTACATGATTTAAAAGAATGGAAACATGATAAAATACATTCGTGAAATCATTAGTTCATCAGGAGGGCACGGTTTTCGCTACAGCGTATCTTCGGTGTTAATGCCCCCGGTATTTCTGGTTCCCCAGGTTGGAGCTGAGCCTGCAAAACTCAAAGCCTCCAGGATAGTACTATTTTGATCCCGTCAACGGCTAGCTAATTATTCTGAATGCAAATTGCTTCGATGGACAGAGCACTATAATTTTGATAGCGCCCCTCCTCAGTCGATGGCACAATGACTGGGCAATCCCTATCATCACTATTGTCGACCACAGCCCTACACTTACCTTCGGGTGGTAATCGATCCGTCCGGATTCACAATACGCTCCACTCGAACGTCTGGATCGCTTTCGCTCACTTCTTCGCTCTGCTGCACGATCGTTTCAGTGCCGCCAAGTTTTGACGGCGCACCTTGTTGTACCTTAACTGCGGTTACGGATGCCGGAACTTCCGCTAACGTCGTCCCATGTGCAATTACTTTTGCATCGGTTGTCATCAGTGCAGAACCCTAGAAAAGCACATTAAACTATATACGGGTTGTGGGACATGGAGCAAGCATGGCTAGCCTTCGCATACATGGCTAATTTCACTTCCTTCCAGGAATGAGGTTGCTAAAAATTAAAGACAAATCAAGGGCAACGTGACAACCATTATATTCTGTACTCTCCAAAAAGACGGAAAATTTCGAAATTTACAAACACTAGAATAGCTTACAGAAAAGTTCTAATTTCGAGGACAAAAATTTTTTACGTAGTAGCTCCGAGTTACAAGTGCCAATGATTCCCAGGCAATCCCGAGATGCCCAAAAATTAGGTCCATTCCAGCTCTCTCCGTTTAACTTATGCCTAAATATAAATACTTGTCGCCCGAGCATCTTTAGCACGCTACAGTATCTCACACCGATTACGAATCCCCTCGTTGATGGGGGTCTTCAGCTTTGTCAATTCACGCCAATGATTCCGATCGGTTGCAGCGTCGGTGAGAAGTCGCATTGCGTCAGTTCGCCATATGCGTTGCGGCACGTACAAGAATTGTTGCGCCAGGCCTTTAATGATGGTTGCGGACCATGTTGTTGACGCGCGCCCGCTCGGTCGTTTCCATTGGGTCGGTGGCTTCGAAATCAGTAATTGGTGCCGTTGACGTGTTTGAGGCATGCGTAGAATGTGTCCAGCAAGTTGAAGGCGGTTCTGGCGAAGGCGATGGTCTACCGAAATGTAGTCACAGCGTCGGCTCATCTCTATGTTGGTGATGTGATGGAATTTCGTGATGTTTAGTTGGTGGCAATAGTTTTCGAATACCTCGAACCTTTTGATGTCTGTTTGTTTTAGCGACCAGTCTCGCAGCCGTAGTATAAAACTGTACGCACAGATGCTCGGTATATTCGTAGCTTAGTGTCGAGTGTTACGTCTTGCGCCGACCATACTTTCTGCAGCCTGCCAAAGACACTTCTGGCTCGTGCAATACGGTTTGTTATTTCAGAGCTCGCAGAGCCGTCAGCATTAATGAAGGATCCGAGGTAGCAGAATTCTGAGAAACATTTTCGACCTGTACCCCGCCTAACATTATCTTCGCTGTACTACAGCAGCAAAACATAATCTTTGTTTTTCTTTGGCTTATAACCAGCCCGATCCGGGCGGCATTGTTTGCAACTTTATCGCTAGTATTATTGTTGAAGTTGATATTCAGTATCTGCTACTATGGCGATGTCGTCTGCGTAGTCTATGTCGCTAATGAGTCTTCCGTTGTCTTCCGTCAGCAATTAACACAGCATCGCACACGCAAATATTTATATAATATTGTCTTATACCACTAATAGTCAAATATTAATATACAGTTACAATCAGAATTAAATGCTCAAAAATCGATAGAAGTTTCGTTAAGTTTCGTTCGATTTCAATCGTTTGCGTTTAAACGAAAATCGATCGTTTAAACGAAAGTCGATTAATTTAACGAATTTTGATTTTCAATCGATTGTCAAAAAATTTTTAATAAAAAATGTTAGTTCGTGTTCAATTTAACGAATTTCGATTGTGCTAAAATAAAAAATGTTGGCTTGCGTTTAATTTAACGAAATTCGTTTAAACGAAGATCGATCGATTGCGTTTTCTTTCGATTCCGTCTGCGTTCGATTTTATAAGCACTTAATTCTGATTGTAACTGTATGTACGGTTGTGTTCTTTATACTTACCGATTGATTAGTATCAGATCCGATTGTCATGATGCGCAAAAATTCCGGCCAACTAATGCGCCCATCGCCTACAAAAAATATAATAATCTCTTATTTCGAATGTCCTCGCAGCAGCTTTATATTCAGCGTGGCTTTCTTTGATTGCAATTCCGGCAGCGGCGGTCTAAGAAAGCAAACTACTTGTCGGAACACTTTATTGTAACCCATACTCATCCCAAAAATGTTTTGACAAAAACAGAAATCTAATAAATTTTATTTATCAGCAAACATCTTTCCAGCCAACTTTAAACTAGTAACTCTATCGAGATTTCAGAACGCAGTGAAGCATAGGTACAACTATGCCTTTGGGTTCACAGCCAATCAACTCTCGATAGCATACGACGATATGCTATATGTGGGAATTACACAATACCACACAAGTTAGAACAAAACTAAGCCCGGCAATAAGTTTCCCATGCCCGAAAACCCCCAAGTGCAAGCTATCAGCCTCCCAGGACGTCACAATAAATTAGGATTTTTTCGTCGAGGAACCATAAGGGCGCCATGCCCCCGTACCCATAGAACTATGAGTCGCAGAGCAAAACCAACACTGGCAATGAATTTCATTTTGTTATTTTACTACGAAATAAAACCAACCAGAGATAAAATTCGAAAAATAAAACCATCTAGAGAAAAAATTCCAAAGTTAAGATAAAAATAACCTTGCTTCATTGAAGGGTACTAAAAATGGGTAAAACCCTCATTTTGACCTCTGATTCCGAACCACTTGGCGCCATACCCCCGTGCTCATAAAATCATGGGTCGCAGATCAAATTCAACGCCGGCAATGAGTTGGCCATGCCGGAAAACCCCAAGTCTAACTTTGCAGCCACCAAGGACGTCAGAGCAAATTTTCGAATTTTGAGTAAACGAACCACAAGTGTGCCATATCTCAAACCCATAACTCCAGAACCGGAGCCTTATTCGAAAAACAAAAGAAACGCCAGAGCATTTTGTTATTTTACTAATAAACAAACCAACCAGAGATAAAATTCGAAAAATAAAACCATCTAGAGAAAAAATTCGAAAGTTAAGATAAAAATAACCTTGCTTCCCCCACATTTTGACCCCTGACCCCAGAATCACACCCCCAAATCTAAACACGCTCGGGGATGTACACGGTAAATCGACTGTGGCACTGTGGCGGCTCGAATACCCAAACGCCCGCCCCCCAACACAGACGGAAAAAGACACCACGGCAACACACAACGCACACGCACACGCGAACAGGACGAAGAGAAAAACCGGAGCCTAAGTATCAGCAATACCCACCGCGAGACAAAAGAAAATTTCACCACGGAACAACCGAAACAAACCAACTACCTTTCACTACGTTCTGCAGTGTTCGAAGAGTTTAAACCCGCGGCCCGACGAACGGACACCCCTTTCAAGCCAATCCCACATACACAGACGGAATAAAAAGATTTCACCACGGCAACACACAATCTGCACTACGTTTCACTACGTTCTGAACAGTGATCGAAGAGATTTAAAACCCGCGGAGCACTAAAAATTTCAAACAAATCGAACAAAAAAAATACGGACACCTTTCTATGCACAATCTGCACTACGTTTCACTACGTTCTGAACAGTGTTCGAAGAGATTTAAAACCCGCGGAGCACTAAAAATTTCAAACAAATCGAACAAAAAAATACGGACACCTCCTTTCTATGCACAATCTGCACTACGTTTCACTACGTTCTGAACAGTGTTCGAAGAGATTTAAAACCCGAGGAGCACTAAAAATTTCAAACAAATCGAGCAAAAAATACGGACACCTTTCTATGCAATAATGTGAAGTCTTTCGAATAAACGATGTCGTATTTGTGGCTTTCAGGAGAGAAGCCACGACGTCCTCTTGTTTTATACCGTTCGACCAAAATAATGTAATAATTCATTCCTTTCGTATATTTTCGTAAAATTCATATTTTCCCAATATTTTCGTAAAAAATCATAAACTAAACATTACATCGGACACTCATTATATATAGCAACAAAGTCTGTAAAGCCTCGGGATATAATTCATTCATTCCTTTCGTATATTTTCGTAAAATTCATATTTTCCCAATATTTTCGTAAAAAATCATAAACTAAACATTACATCGGACACTCATTATATATAGCAACAAAGTCTGTAAAGCCTCGGGATATAATTCATTCATTCCTTTCGTATATTTTCGTAAAATTCATATTTTCCCAATATTTTCGTAAAAAATCATAAACTAAACATTACATCGGACACGCATTATATATAGCAACAAAGTCTGTAAAGCCTTGTATGTCGTATGTACCGTAAGAAATGTATTATTATTATTAAATAAATTATTTTGTATAGAAAATATTCACTAGGAATCGTACAGCGAAGTCAAGGGTGCACGCTATTACACAGTTTTTTTAGTTTTCGTATATTCAGCAACAAAATGGCACCAAAAACTGGGACCTCAACTGGTAATATCTAATAGGGATCAAAACAACTTACGGTCGATGTCGCACTCGTGCATAAATTGGTCCACCCATTCTTGGTCCGAATCCATACCGGCCGACGAAAGAACGCTCCGTAGCTCCTCCGGCGTAATATAACCATTCCCATCGCGATCCCATAGTTTGAACATCTTTTCAAGTTCTAAAAATTTTAAAAAAATTGGGGTGAGAGTGGAGCACAAAACAGTACGTAATTCTTTTATAGCTACATACAGTACCCGCCAAAAATGACTGTTGCTCGCTCGCGACTCGCTCGAAATAAATTTGTTCTAAAATGCAATTTATTTTTAGTTTAAACAGTTTAGAAATCTCGAGCTAGCCACTCGCTCGCAACTCCCTCGAAATGCGACGGTCATGTCTGGCGCGTACTATAAGTAGACCATACGTGCAATCTATTAAGAGTCTTCTATTTTAACACATAGTGGTCTCGAAAGAAATGTCCACGAAATCCTAGCATCATGAAGCACATGGCTGAAATTTTTGGGAGAGTTTATAGTCGATTTAAATTCGAGATACGGAGAACAAACATCAAGTGGTAAAAGTTTGGGTGGATTACAACTTATATTATTTAGACATCGTCCAGGAAGAAAAGCGGCATCATTCCCTTCCTCCGTTAGTCAATGATCTAAAATTGTTGCTATTACTTGCAATTATTTTATCTCACATCATTTTCATTTTTACATTTAACGTTATATTTCAGTGAATCTCAGATTGTGAGCACACAAAAAATTTTCAAAATGCATAAAATTAGTTTTACCTTGACTGATTTAGACATTAAATTTTGTTAGATCACAGTACATAGCTAGAAGAACCGATTTTAAACTATCGTCCTTATTCACAGCAACTGCTAGTTTTAACCCATCAGGAATGAGAACACTTTAGCTGTGTAATATTTCAAGTTATTCACAGTACCAATGACCTGGTAACGAATTTCGTTTAGAAACCTACGAGTGAAATCATGCTACGCTTCAGTGAGCTCCCGTTGCGGCTTACGGAGCATTTGCGCCGATCTGGGCTTATGGTCTGAACATAAAACGGTGACATAATCGATCGTAGGCACGTGCGCTACCCGCATTTTTGGACCACTCCGCGTTCCTGTGCAGAAGAGCTGAACCATGTTCCAGGGTTGTATTGGTAGCATTTATTGATATATTTCAATAAAACTATACAATATTACTTTTCAAATGGACCTATAAATACCTTCTAGATCGTTTGCTGAAATGAGAACCCGAGTTACGGTTTTCTTTGACGAGGCGTGGGCGCCGCTGACAGACGTCGAACCAGCCAAGACATCGGACAACTCCTGAGACTGTTCCAAACCAGTGGCGTGAGGATGGCGACGATGGTACGATACACGCGTTTCGGCAGTACGATGAACGGTATCATGGCCCTGAAAAACAACAGTAATAGTAGGTTTTACAGACCTTGGTCTTGTTGAGACCTTGGTTTTACGTTGTGTAATACCAATCAAATAATAGTAATCCCCGTATACAGTTACGATCAGAATTAAGTGCTCAAAAATCGAACGAAGTTTCGTTCGATTTCGATCGCTTTCGTCTGAAAGAAAACCGATCGTTTAAACGAAATGCTATTAATTTTTCGTGTTCTGTCTTATCAACGATATGCTAAGTTAAAATCATGTAGACTAATAAAAAAGCTTATTAATTTATTTATTTATTATTATTATTTATTTTTTTGTAGAAAGAGCAAAAAACAAAACAGACATTTTGCGACAGTACTTGCTTTCAAATTAAAATGGCAGTTAATAAGTCTAGCAAAATACTATGTAGTCACTTTCAAAAAACAAGCTCTACGCACGCATAAGCAAAGAGTGCAAGTACAGTACCCGAAAAATTGACCGTGGCTCGCACAATCGAAATAAATTTGTTCTAAAAATAGAATTTATTATTAAGTCAAATAGTTCGGAAATCTGGAGCGAGCCTCCCGCTCAGGACTCGGTCGCTCGAGCTATGACAGTCATTTCTGCCACGCACTGTAATGTATTTGCGCGAACTGCAGTGCGGTATTGTATTTAAGCGTGTATGAATGTAGCGTGTAAACATACAAGTAAGCGCAAGCAATCGCGAGCAGTTAATATTCTACCCGCGACTACATCTACGAAAAATGTAATGTTAGGCAACAGTTTTTTTCAAATTTATTTTCACAAAGTCGTTTGAAAGAAATACTCTACTGAGTTTTTTCATCATTCCGTTTATATTTCGAAAAAGTAAACTGTTTCCGTTTCCAGTATATAAATTTTGTAGCATCGTGGGAAAATTTTATACGTGGGAAAAATTAACTAGACAAAAACACTACATTAATTTAAGTACAATTATGTACCTGAGGTGCTGCAGCCGAGCCCAACGTCATAAGTCGAAGGAATTCGTCCCAGCTAATTTGGCCATCCTCTGAAACAGTGTAACAAAATACAATGACGGTCAAAATTAAGTGCAAAGGATTCGCTCGAAATTTTTATCGATTGCGATGGTTTTCGATTGCAGTTATTTTTGGCCGCGACTATAATTTGGATAAAAAATTATTAATAAAAATACTGTCTATTACAATTAAAACAAAGCAAAAAAACTACTGCAACTACTACAGTGCACAGCAGTGAATTAATTAGGGCAGCGGGCCCAGATGGTGGCACTATATAGTGGTCATAATTCTACCGGCAGTTCACACATGAATTTTCACAAAAGCACCGACAAAGCAAAGTCCTTACATGGACGAGAATGCATAAAAGAGGGTTCGTAATAATAGCGCCACGGCACTGTAAGAGATAAAATTTCGTCCCAATCTGAGCAATAAAACAATATCCAGCCATCCAGTATTGTGCTTTCCGTAAGAAAATGAGTCTTTAACGACTGATTGTTTTGACAGATAGAAATGAAAAATAAATAATCATTAGTAAGCGATACGGGGTCGTGTGAACAAAAACATTAGGGCAATACCCACCAGCTACATACGTCTAGGGCTCAAAAACGAACTCGCGTGAATTGCATTTTACTCGATAATATGAGTATTGCTTGCACAATTATTACTATAATCAAGAGTAGTGTGCCGTAAAGATGACAAAGGATCCATCGCCGGCCGTGCCCTTCCTAGGATATTCAGCCCGGATCCCTCGTTCAGGCTAAAGGGTGCTGGAACGACAGCCAGTATTTCCAGTCTTTGGCATGCTACAGTCCTGGCCAGAAATAAGTGCAATCGAAAACGATCGAAATCGAAATCGATCGAAATCGCAATCGATCGAAAATTCGTTTAATCGAAATCGAAATGGATCGAAATTTCGTTTAATCGAAAAAAATCGAAATTCTAAAATTTTGAAATTTATCTAATTGCGCAAAAATCGAAAACGACCGAAATCGAAATCGATCGAAATTTCGTTTAATCGAAATCGATCGAAATCGAAATCGATCGAAATTTCGTTTAATCGAAATCGATCGAACTTTCGATCGATTATTTTGCACTTATTTCTGGCCGTGACTGTAAATATCTTGCACTGTTGAAGGAAAAAATGAAAACTAATGAGAAATTTTGCAGAATCTCTAAAACCCTCATCGCAATAATTATTGAAAAAAAAACGATTATAAGTATGAACATTGCCTCAACTACAGTACCCGCCAAAAATGACTGTCGCTCGCTCGCGACTCGCTCGACACTCGCTCGAGACTCGCTCGCGACTCGCTCGAAATAAATTTGTTCTAAAAATAGAATTTTCTATTAATTTAAATAGTTGCGAAATCTCGAGCGAGCCACTCGCTCGCGACTCGCTCGAACTCGCTCGCTTGAAATGCGACGGTCATTTTTGGCGAGTACTGTATGCTGCAATTCTCTGTCTGATCAAAAAGCAACTAATAAGTAACGGAGGAGCCTACGTTCCAGTTGCTACACACAACTATACGTCGCGGAACGTAATCTATAGTTTCACCCGGACAACTAAGACTAACGATACCCCAGCTCAATCAAAGCGAAAATAATTACTGGATGTCGTGCGAGTAAATCAGGTTAAACACCATTAGACTTATTAAACATCGAATATGTACAAAATAATCAAAATCTGGCTAAACCGTTGCCTAAATCAGCTCGGATTTTAAATTACCACCTGACCACCTCGCCATATGCAAATTACATACTTCTAGACAGAGGTTAGACAGAACAAAAAATCTGGATATTTTCATAGTTCACAATCTTAACGGATCGACTTACTATTGAGATCGCATTCGGCTATAAATTCGTCAACCCAATTTGGGTCCGATGGATCCATGCCGGCTGATTCGATCACCGAGTGTAGCTCGTCACGTGTGATGACTCCGTTCTTGTCTTTATCCCAGAGTTCAAACATTCGGCGCAGCTCTAAAACATAAAATACAGTATCAAAATAAAAAATATGAATGAAAATAATTTTGATAATAATTGTGGGTACCGGAGTGGCGAAGTCCCGCAAAGCCGCACACTTGAAAATATTTCAATTAGGTTTCGGTTTCGTAGAACAAACTGGTCATAAAAACGTGTCATGAAGGTCATGGCCTTACGAATCTGGAGCCAATAAAAGAGAGCAAGTAGATTCCTAGTTTATGAATAAAAATATCCATTGTCTGAAGGATTTCAGTATTAGTTATATAATAAACCACCATAAATAAACCAGTGGAACGACAACCTGCAATACTTTGTTTAAGGCCAAATTACACTACACTCACGGTTTGAAATACGTGTAAAATAATCGCTCAAAATCGATCGATTTCGATTTTCGCGGAATTAAATAAACTTCCAATGTATAAAACTTCAATTATTTTGACTTTAAACGAAATTTTGACACCATTTTCGATTCCACAAATTTTTGGTCGCGACTGTGCTTTATTATCATTCCGCTATCTTTCTAAGGCAATGACAGTTAGTGCAAAAAAATTATGGAAAATACAAAACAAGGCCGAAATAATTCGCATATTTTAAAGGATAACGAGAGTAACAACTTCTGTCAATACAGTTACAATCAGAAACATTGTGCTCAAAAAGCGTCTCGATCGTTTTCGTTTAAGCGAGAATCGATAGTTTTTCGATTATTTTAACAAACTTCGTTAAATAGCGTAATAAAAATTTGCGTTTAATTTAACGAATTTCGTTTCAACGAAGATCGGTCGGTTGCGATATCGTTCAATTTCGTTTGTGTTCGATTTTTTGTGCACTTAATTCTGATTGTAACTGAAATGTTTGAAGCTTCACGATACTAAATAAAGGTTTCTGTACCGATTTTAGTGTTGTCTCTAATACCCCACCCAAATAGAAACAGAATAAAAAATAATACTCTTGGGAATTCAATTTAACGAAAATGTAGCGCCCAATTAAGTTGCTGTAGCTTGCTGGTAACAGTTGGGTTGAATACCCTACTGCACACCAAACATTAATTCAGTCGCCGCTGCTGCGTTAGTTTGAAGTGTTTGACAGAAGCACCATAATTACGCGTATAAAATTACCCAAAATTGAAACTTATTGACGGCGGCTAGATACTACGATAGTCACTTATTTTTGGGTTCAGCCGATTGCGAATGCACCTTCAAAATCCACATTTCACGACCGCTATTTAAAGATTCAAATAATTGTTATTTTATACTTTAATTACACACCTAGCTCCAAGTATTTTTTGTATTTTTCTTATTAAACGGCTACTTTTAATACAACTGTCACAGCGTAACATCTACATAGTCTAACATCCTCCTGATATTCATAATAATTGCAACACTGGATACAGATAGCACTCAATATCATTATAAACTACAGTATGCGCCAGAAATGACCGTCGTCTCTCGAGCGAATGAGAAGCGATCACTTTGGTCGATCGCTGTGTAATGAATGTTCTGCCGACGAAAAACGCTTACCGGCTAACTGCATCTCACTAATCACGACCCGAGTGACACGCCTTGTCGTTCCGTCGGTCGAACGTCGGACCTCAGTTTGTACGGCATGGACGTGTTGTTTCGAAGGCGACTCGATTTCGCGGCGACTGACAAATCCCGGAGGCCCAACCGATTCGGAATCAACGACCGGTGTAGTTGTTGGTGTTGTAGAATCAAATATTCGCGCCTCGGTGTGCACTGGCTCACCCTGAAATTATTATAGACAAGAATGATGCAGTGGTCGCTACAATAGCAAATTATCATCCAAACAATGCATGTAAATAAACAGCTAAAAGTTATCAATTTTGAGTTCATTTAATACAAAAATCATTCAGCTGTCCCTATAACAATAAAAAATAAACCACTAAAATAATAACGAAAACAGGAAACTAAATAATTAACTAACGCTCCTCAGTCGGAAATGAGAACTTCCTGCTTTGGAAATGACTCCCCTTTCCTCCGAGCAAGCGTCGAGATAGCAGCTATTGTTTCTGGCGGGTTCGGGATCTTACTTACAAAACATCAAACTTACCGAAGCAGCCAAACTCGATTTCCCGATTGTCATAATTCGGAGGAATTCCGGCCAGCTAACTCGGCCGTCTTCTGAAACAAAAACACAAAATAATTATTAATAGTTTAAAATTAGTGCAAACTTCAGTAAAACTTTTACAGAAAATTTATTAGACACGTATAAAATCAACATTAATGCTTTTTTTTATAATTCCGCCAGTTAACATTCCAGTTTAATCATGCCCCTTAATACAATCACAATATAGCCCGGATTACGTTATTAAAACAGATTTGGACCTATTACAGTATTTTGCAAATTACGATAATAATTATTATAGCAGGAGCGGTCATACATTACAAGCATTTCCCCATCAGTACGTTTCCGACATAATTTCAGTACAGGAAATTTTACATTACTGTCAAACCATAGCTATGCTGGGTGGTTCATTCGGTCAGAAACCCTGGGCCACCGCTAGCTCCCCATCTCTCATGTCAAAACACAAGCACTCCCAGGTATTTTGAGGTAACAGCAAAATGTGCTATCAAAAACGGTTATAACAAAACTTAATACTAATCCTTACATTTCGACTATTCATGATAGAATCATAAGTAAAATGAAGGGGACATTTTCCATAGGTGAATAATATGCAACAAAAACAACAATGTTCTAAATGCTTGAAAAATGATATAAAATAGAATTACAAAAACGTCTGTGATGAGCTGGTGGGGCGGGGGGAGTGGCTAAAACGCATTTCCCATTCCCCAAACTTGGAACTGTGGGAGATCCAAATCACAGTTTGCCCCTCCACTGGTAAAATTTTGGTCCTGAACCGGCATATCTAGATCCTGTGTTGATTTCACGGCTATGGGGCAGGAGCTGCGAGAACACTTTAGCGGGTGAACACTGAAACTGGAAAAAATTTTGTTTTGTGGGAGGTGTCAAGAAACCACGGGAAACGGAAGCCGTCTCTCCAGCTCCCCGGTTTAGGCAGCCCAATACCAAATCTATGGCCATATATTATTTTCCTTTTGTAATCGATTGCAATAAAGATTCCATTTCTTATCGAAAAAACCCCAGGGATGTCATCAGACAATTTCAACGCTGTGGGGCGCCCACGCATATTAGGGGTAAACTCAGCTGGCTAGTCCAATGTGGAGGAGCGGCATTTTCGGCTGCCCTCTCGGCAAAACAGAGTACCCCCGGCAAAAATTCGAGTACCCCATGGCTTAAAGCCCCCTGCTGAGAAAAATAAACTCTAAACGCGATAAAATCCGGCCAAAAATTGCCCCCCCCCCGGCAAAATCCGGGACCCCCGGCTATAATTTCCGAGGTTTCGACTAGCCAGCTCAGCACGTTATCTGACGATAGCACTTGAAAAATCTTGTCGCAGCTGGAAAAGAGGGAGGCACGGCTCCTAGTACGCCCCCCGTGGCGAGGCCCCTTAAATGACTGCACTTGTAGACTTATGTAAACGAGGCCAACCCAATCTGTTCCGATAAAACTGAAGCCTACTCTCCGGAGCATAAAATTTTTAACAACTTCTTAGCTAAAAAATTAGCGCGGTTTGCTAAGTCGTGGCTACTATGCTTCGGATAGCACGGGTCTCTATTCTCACGCCGGGCCGTAGCTAAAGTTATGCCGACAGCTCAATCTATGTGCCTACACAATAATCTAGGTAAAAAAGCAGCATAGCCATGATTAAGTTATCTTATAATATACTCAATCAAATAGATAACCCAAATCCATCCAAGGGTTCAAAAGTTATGACCCAATAGCCGACCAAAAATACAAAATAGTCTTGGGTAACCCAGCTTATGATTTAGCCAGCAAAAAATGATAACCCAAATCCATCCAAGGGTTCAAAAGTTATGACTCAATAAACAAGATAAAAAGTAAAAACACAACATTACTCTTGAATAACTCAGTTTATCAAAAACTTAACAAAAAATCAAATCAAAAATTGTAAGTCCATGTAATTTTGTGACAGACCAGCTCTGAAGGAAAAGACAATTTCCTTAAGTATATTATTATGAATAGTTGACCATTAACTATTTTAAGAGCAACTCACTGTTGGTATCGCATTCGCGAATAAAGGAGTCAACCCATGGATCGTCAGGACTCATTCCAGCCGACCCAAGGACGCTTCGAAGCTCTTCCGGTGTTATGAAACCGTTGCCATCTTTATCCCACAGTTTGAACGCAGACTCGAGCTCTGAAACTTTACAATCAATGTTCGGCAACTACAAACTATAACTACAAGCTAAAATGTGACACAAAGCAGCTACGATGGGATCTTGGTAAAAGCGGATTTATACCAAACACTTTTTGTTATAAACATTACACAAACTGGTTTGGAATAACTTGAATAATATGGCTACCACGATCCTGTAGTGTTGTGAGGGTTGGTTATTCCGACGCCAACCTCGTTGTATAAACAATTATTTTGAATGTCTAAAATTCTCTATTTCCCGCTCAAGATCAGGGCACCCTGATGTACAATGGCGGCCAAAACTATGTAAGTGCAAAATCGAAGTTTAGTTTGATCGGAATCGATCGAAATTTCGATCCATTTTTTGGACTTATTTCTGGGCTTGACTGTAAAACAATAATCAGTTTGGAACGGAAGAAAGAGTGCCAGTTGAAAAGCTCAGTGGTTAGAGCAGAGGCGCGTATCGCCTACGGCCGTGGTTTCGAATCCCACGTTATCCGTTAACATGTCCTGCTATTCCAAGCTATCATGTTAGCTTAAGAATATTATAATAATCAATTCAAATGAAACGTTGAACTGGTTCGAATATTCTATGTATAAACATACAGTTATAGGCTGCATTATCTACATAACAACATACCCTAACTAAAATTTCTACAATTTAACTACCTTGTAGCTGTTCGAGCGTTAGCGTCACTCGAGTCACAGTCCTCGATACAGAAGGCACCGGTGCTGCAGTTGTTTTCGGCGTTGTTGCTAGAGTGACCGGAGCACCAGACGGCGGTGATCGCTTCTGCAAAACATTCGATATTACAGGCTTCTTTAATCTACCAAAATTTTACCAGAAGGCACCAACTGGATTTTGTCCAGATCATAACCAGGAGAGCTGAAAGTACATGTGGGGGTCATTACCCAGGACCGGAGCAGTCACCCGCATAGCTCCAAACGGGGCGCCATCACCCTGGCAAGGAAAATCACATTAAAATCCTAATGAATAGTTGCACCGTTAGGATTGCACTCTAACAGGGCCACCACCAACGAAAATCTAAAAGCAGAGACTTCCCAGACATTTCTGTCAGTCATCTGTGCTTAGACTAGATTACACAGATATTATTCAAACATTCATTGAACGAAACGAGGTCAGGCGAAGGCGGTTTCAATGATTGAAGTTAGTATAATCTGTTAAGAAACTAAGGTTGTCGTTGCTTCATCGATCTTATGAATCGTATGCCCGGTTTCGAAAATGGAGGGCCTCCACCCTGGTACTTTTTTGGCGCACTACTAATCGCTCCGACATTGACTTCACCGTTCACCAATGCCCCTATTTGGAGAAGATGTAAACATATATATAACATGCAGTACGTGCTAAAAAATGACTGCCACTCGCTTGACAAATGACTGTCATTTCTAGCGAGTACTACGCCACTACCTCAAATTGAAACACCATACTTCATCTATTACAGTTACAATCAGAATGAAGTGCCCAAAAAATCGAACAATGTTTCGCTTAATTTCCATCCTTTTCGTTTAAACGAAAATCGAAAATTTAACGAATTTTGATGGCGTCAAATTAAAAAATAATTTAATAAAAAAAATTTAGTTCGCGTTTAATTTAATGAATTTCAACTCTTACAATAAAAACAATAAAAATATTACTTTGCGTTTAACAAAGTTCATTTAAACGAAGATCGATCGATTGTGTTATCCTTCGATTTCGTCTGTGTTCGATTTTATATGCACTTAATGTAATCTGATTTGTAACTGCATAAAAAGACAAACGTGCCATGAAGCTGTTTTATAATAATTAATAGCTCCATGCAATGCCTTGTGGACCACGTTCAAGACGCAGTCCCATGAGGTGCCTGTAAATCGAGTTCCAATTTTCTCAGAACCCGTTACGAAATACCGAAACGATGAGTAAGAATACTGTGGTTAATGATTGTACCATTCCGATTAGACAAGCAATAGCTACAGTCACGGCCAAAAATAAGTGCATTAAAAACGAAGACGAAACGCAAACGAACGTTGTAAAGTTTGTTTATAAACGTTGTCATCGTTCTTTTTGCGCTTATTTCTGTCTGTGACTGTGTACCACGACAATATTGTAAACACCGATAGAGCGAAAAATTCACTCATTTTTTCATTAAAATGTACAGTTACAATAAGAATATAAGCGCTTATAAAATCGAACGCAAACCAAATTGAACAAAAATGCAATCTATCGATCTTCGTTTAAACGAAATTCGTTAAACGCGAACAAACATTTTTTATTAAATTGTATTTTTTATTTTGACGCAATCGAAATTCGTTAAATTAATCAATTTCCGTTTAAACGATAGATTTTCTTTTAAACGCAAACGAACGAAATCGAACGAAGCTTCAATCGATTTTTCAGCAATTAATTCTGATTGTAACTGTAGTAGAAGAAGCACAATAAGTCAGTTACATATTATCAGGAAACGCATGAAGTCAATGTCAGCAGCTCATCTTTGGTGTTTGTGTGACCATTATACTCCTAAGACTTTGCTAAGCGCCGAACAACACTGGTGGCCTAAACCAGTTATTGTACGTTACGGTCGTGTTGTTGTATTTGCATGAAATAACCAATATTACGATTTTAAAGTGAAAGCAATCAGGTTACTAATATAATGTAACAAAAGTTTTAATATTACTAATATTGTTCGAAACACGATAAGAATAATTTTTTTGGCCATTTTGTGTTACAAGTGGTTTGAAACTGGACACTCCATTCTGACAGGGCTGTTGCATGTACTTAGTTACCGCCGTCGCTTTGAACGTGGGCCCACTGACCTTCTACGTACTACTGTTAACCCACATCTGTCATAGTAGGCAGGCTAAGCTAAAATAAATATCAAGAACCGATACCCGTTCAAGCCATGATCCCGAGGACATTGCGTTCAAAAATTCTTCCCACTCGATCGTGCCATTCTCTGAAAACAGAAAACGAAACATACTCAAATATTATGTACATATATAGTAAATTTGAAAAATATAAATTTTATCACAAATCACACAATATTACGTAAGTTTATTATTATAATCAATTAAATAGAATCCACAAAAATACACAGTACCAACCAATAATTAATACGTATCAATAAGGTGAAATTAATATTGATAGCCATATTTTAATAATGCGCTAGTAAACTTACGATGATCCCATTAACCATCCTATTTAGCAATAGAAACTCTTTTTTAAGGAAAAACCACGAATTGGATTCGGTTTTCACAATAGGCAACTTTCAAAAACAACTCGACAGAGCGAAAATTATGGCGGTATTCCTATGAACCTTGTATGTTTACGAACAGACACTAATGTAATACTGAAGTCATAAATATAAAATCAGTACCGCAAGTGAGTGCCCGGAGTTAGGAAATAAAAGCTGCTCGATGCACAAAAAATTCTAAAAATTTCCGCTCGTAAAAGTTAGCATTTTCCTTGATTTTTCCAAGCACAATAATTTATTATTTTGACTTCAATCGCTGTTTGACAGCAGTTTTTCAACCATTTTCAATTATTGGCAATGATTTTCTGTTATATACCATAATTTTCATGTTAAGTGACAAAATGGGATGTTGCGGGATCATCTTAAGTTTACTCGCGCATTAATATTTTCTTTCATTTTTACGTTCAGTGAGTTCATGTAAAATTACATTGGTGGAACACAAAATCACACTGGCGCTGCTCAAATTGAATGATTTCACACACCGCAAGTCGCAACAGTTATAACGAATTCTTTCCAAATTTAGTCCAGAGTTGCTTGAAGTTTGTCGAATATAGTCATTTTGAGACGGCGAAAAACGACAAACAAAGCAATAATTGCATCATAAAATCTTACTATTAATATCAGCTTCGTCGATAAGCTGATTGATCCAGTCATCGTTTGGATGCATTCCGGCTGACCGTATAACGCGTCGCAACTCGTCCGGCGTAATATGGCCGTTTCGATCTTGGTCAAACAGCTCGAAAGCTCGTCGCAGCTCTGAAAGAACAAAAATAAAACAAAAAATTATAGGATTAAGAAAAAAGAATAAAGAAAGTAGAAAGTGATTATTATAGCAATGACATGGCTTGATAAAACAATATCGCTGAAATCCTAGTTAAAGCCACCGTGTTGTTCTTTCCCTGGCGTTAACCACTTTACTAAATATTTTAGCCTTCAGCCAGACGGGGAACAATGACATCGCTTTAAATGAAACAAGCTAGCGAATACAGACAATAATTTCGAATGTTAGGTATCATGGCAGCCGCTGATGCGGTAGTCCGGCTGAGCTGACCAGATTTCATACGCCAGAACGAACCTAATAATATTTTTTTCTTTATATTTACCGACGTAGTATCATTATAATAATATTGTATTTTATTAAACCGAATCACATTTCTTGTAAATCTGCACTGAATTTCTAGTTATTTCACCCGACATGATAATCACATCTCCGATGTGGCTCAAACATTTCACGGCTTTATTATTATTTTGTCATTATTTGATTTATTTCACCCGACATGATAATCACATCTCCGATGTGGCTCAAACATTTCACGGCTTTAATATTATTTTGTCATTATTTGATTTATTTCACCCGACATGATAATCACATCTCCGATGTGGCTCAAACATTTCACGGCTTTAATATTATTTTGTCATTATTTGATTTATTTCACCCGACATGATAATCACATCTCCGATGTGGCTCAAACATTTCACGGCTTTAATATTATTTTGTCATTATTTGATTTATTTCACCCGACATGATAATCAAATCTCCGATGTGGCTCAAACATTTCACGGCTTTAATATTATTTTGTCATTATTTGATTTATTTTTCATTTATAATTCGATTACTTTTTTCACGGCTATCATCGAACAAAGACGCTAAAAACGTTCTAACACATTCCCCGAGACCTTGAACGCAGTTCGAACAATTTTCGAATGAACATTGAACAAGAAGTCTTCAACGAATAAGCGGTTTATTCCTGGCAAACATTGAGAAATCATAATTATTATTTACAGTCACAGCCCAAAATAGGTGCAATGGAAGTCGCTCGAAATCGTATTCGACTGAAATTTATTTGAAATATTGGTTAAAATAATGCGGACTAATTTAGGTTCGCACACGGGTGTTGTTATTTTGTCAAGTCAGTTCACGATCGTAAAAGCCATGAACCCTGTCAAATCACGACTTCCGTTGTGCACGCGTACATAATTTGCGATGCAGCAACGCGTAGGCGGTTTGCGGTCGCAATAATTTTGTGATTTAGCATCACATTTTGTTAACCGCGTACATGTGAAAACACGTTTGCTAATCGCGTTTTTTCGTATGCTACAAATAGACCGCGAACATTACTGTCTGATTTAGAATGTCATCAAACGTGCTAAATTTACAAATATGCGCGAATGCAAATTCCATTTGTACATCGCAGAAATAGGTTTGCGTTCACAAAAATGCCAATACGAATGGCAACAATGTGAACGCTAATTCATTTCTGCGCGAATCAATTCGTCATTTTGACAAAGAATGAACAACTTTGCACTTAAAGTGGATTCACGCATAACTCCACCTGTTTTCAATTACCTACCGAACAAGCAAGAAACTCACTTGTAACATTTTTAATTTCACTGTTATGGTAGATCGTCGTCAGTTACAAAAGAGACATTTTGAATACAATAATTATTGTTACACTTCTGCCATAAAGCAAAATTATTCGGAAAATTTATGCATCCGGTGGTGATGAGCAGCTATAATGGCTATCATAATACTATGACAGACAGTATTACGCAGTCTGAGAAAAATTGAAAACATTGCCACAGGTTGATGTGTATGAGTTTCCAAAAATTTTTTACCTGTCAACTGTTCGGGTGAATATCGTTGCTCCGCATCGGTCACAGGAGCTGCGGCCGGGCTCGTTTCGGACAAAGCGGAGCTCGTTGTCACAGTCATTTGATATTGCGCCGGCTTTGTACCCAAATCCGCGGTTGTAATACGGAATTTCGGTGGCGACGCAGAACCAACACCTGCAGCCGGCGTCGCGGCGGAAGTATAAAATTGTCCTGCACGCTCAGTCGCATATTCACCGATACTGTCGCCCATACTGTCACCTGAAATGCTACTTCGACTTTCCGTTGTGCCCCGTCGCATCGGCTGTTTAGATTGCGCCAATGGCTTTGGTTTGGCTTCCGTTGCAGCAGCAGCTGAAGGCAACGTACTGCCAACCAGCGTCGCCTGTTGTAGTTGCTGTTGTGGTTGTTGCTTAGGAGCCAAGGTTTGTGCAGCGACCGATGTTGTCGGATCATAGTGATCAATTCCCTGAGACACTAAAACTGGCAGTTGAATATTTTCTGAGACGAGCGATTGTGCGTCGCGTCCACCAATCACATCAACGTACGGAAGTTGTCGATGTTGCTGTTGACGGGATGGCTGCTTTTGATCTTGCTGTTTACCGCGGCTGTTATCGGCGGGCGTCGAAGCTTTTTTCTTACTTCGACCTCCGCCACACGATAGAAGGCCACCACCGGCGCTGCGCCGCTTCTTTCTATATCTGTTTTTGTCACCAGTTTTCTTGTCAGCGACATCCGAAGCCGACCCGGCGGCAGCGTCTGCTGATGAGGACGTAAAGCTTGATGTCGACGTAAACGATGCATCCCGGTGGAAGCGACGTCTATGTCGGCTGCTATGACGCTCGTCAGCATCACGATGATCGTCATCGGATACAACTGTCGAGCTTAGAGATGAAACCGAAACGTCATCATCGCCTACAGCCAGTCGCTGTCGTTTAATTCGATGACGATGCTGACGCTCAATCCGACGCTGCAGACGTCGAGCGGTACTTGGTGGCGGACCGACACCCGTATGATATGTTGTCGCGTATACCGGTACCGAATAGCAGTCGACTGCACGATCACGCGCTTCAATCGGAAGCGATGCGTCGCCGGATGCACTCATAAACGGCTGTGTGGGATCGTAGAAGCTGGTATCGCCTGACGCCGACGGAACGACGTCAGGAGACGCCAGGGTTTCGCGATACGAACGCTGGGCCACAATTTTCTGCTGCCTAGTATCCTGTAGATTAGAATCAACTTCAGTATCATGCTTTTTGTGCTTATTTCTACCCTTACCTCCACTACACAGCGAAAATGCACCGCCGCGTTTCTTTTTGCGCACATCTTCGTCCGATGACTCAATTACAGCCGGACCATTGACGACCGGTACAACTGACGGCGGTACCGTTGGCTGACCGCTGTTTCGGGAACCATATGTCGGATACAAAAGAACATCGCCGCCACCACTACGTTGTTGCCGGTGAAAGTCGTCTGGCTCACCCGGGGCCTGTGGAACACGGCTTCGATTGTAAACTTCGTCGTTTTCAGCGTCCGACGTTGTATACGATGACTCAGACGAGTACGACGAAACAGAATCACGACGTCGACGTCCAGCGCTGCTATCATGCGTTGGCCGATGCCGCTTGCGCCATCCGTGCTGTTGCGGCAATTCTTGACCGTCGTCTTTCGAATGTTTCGGTTTTCGTTGAAGCAATCGTTCAGCAGTTTTTGGTGGCACAGCATCAGGCGTGTACCATGCTGGATATTTGGCCGCTGACATTGAAATACCGCTTCCGGCGGCCGCAGGGGAAGACGGGCCATAGGCATCGGTTGGATCGAAATGATGCGAAGCATGCGCGGCGGCAGTTGAGCTTGGCACATCAGTGTAGTAAGCGGCTTCGAAGGCAAGCCGTTGCTGAGCAACCGAATTCGGCACTGCTACATTAGTAGTGCTTGCCGGAAAATCGTCAGCACGGCCAGGCTTGGCACTCGTCACTCCTTCGCTGCCGGAAGATGGATGAGCGGTGACCCAAGCACCTTGATTGTCGACAGGCTCCTTCCCGCTTTCCTGTCGCGGTATCTGTTGGACAGTGTATTTTTTGCTTTTCTTCCCGCACGACATACAACTACCGATAATACTTGGCGATTTGTCCGTTTTAGTTGCTGGCGATGTTTGCTTTTCGGCCTCAACCGTCGCCTCAGCTGCGAAAGTCACATGATGTTCGACTGGGGCCGAAACGTTGATTTGATCCCGTTTCGCTACGGTATAATCAACCGACTCCGCACTGCTTGCCTTTCGGAGAGCGACTGCTTTCGTCTCGCTAGCTTCTCGAACCATACTGTCGTGTAGTTTCGACGCATATGGCGTGTACGGAACCGGTTGTACCGGGTCAAAATGTCTAGTCGGTGACTGCAACCGAGGTCGCTTGTGTTCCTCTGGCGTTTGCTGCTGCACAGACTCTGCCACGTTTGCTATTTTGTGTTCGCTCGTATGTCGAGACTCAACAACTGTGATTTCTCTGACATCCTGCTGATGTGTTGTCCACCTGGAGCTCTCAATCCGCCTGTCTGGTGAACTACTCTGCTGAACGCTCGGTTCCTCCAATTTTACGTCATAAACAATCACAGGGGTTGCAGTACTTGGCCGCGTAATGGCTATTGTCTCCGTTTGTGCCTCGTACAACGTTGTTGTATCGATATGTCGAGTATCGTCGCACTGATACGGCTGCTGGAGTGATTCGTTCCACAGCTTATTGCGTCGATTTCTTTCCGCACGACCAAGACAGGTGCCAAACAATGACGGGGTTTGCCCTTTTTGATTGGTAGCTTCTAATTTCAGCTCTTGTTTGTCATACGAAGGATACCCGCTTACCTGGCCTCCTGGAACCGGTCTTACCGCCGCCGCGACTGGAACATCCTTTTCTGTAATAGCGATATCTTCTGTCTTCAACTCTACGACACTACTCGGTGAACGCCGCTCTCGCTGAGCTCGTATTCTTTCAGATGTTCGCATGGGTACACCAACAGCAACGCACGGATGCTTTACAAATGTATCGCCTTCGTATAGAAGCGTGGGTTCACGATGCTGTGTTGAGTCCGCAAGATACGGACGTGCCATGCTTTCGTATGTATCCGGTTGCTTTGATTTCGGCTTTAAGCTACAACTGGCACAATTCAGCCCAACATAATGAACATCGGACAGTTTATTATCTCCAGCTCCCGCTGATTCAGACTCATGAGCACCTTTTGACTTCTTAGCACCAGTTCCACACGGCAAAAACCCTCTTCGTTTTCTAGCAATAGTCGGCGACCCTTTCTGTGCTGGCAAGTCGTCTGTTTCCGAATCCGTGCTTTGAGCTCTAGGTCGTGAGATTCTAGCTTGAGATTTTTCGGGCACTCCGATTGCCTGTACAGGATGTTTAACCACCGGTTTCGCTACGGTTTCCACTTCGTATGTGAGACAAGGATCCTTATGACCAGTTTCAACAGTGACCGCAGGAGCACGATAGACGAACTCATCTCTTCGTTTGTCAGGCTTACTCGACCGCGATCCACAGGTTAGGCAGTTAAAACCGGCTCCATGCGGCACTTTTTGTTTAGCATTCGTAGCGTCTCCAACATCGACGTTTTGTGATGGCTCAATAGACGTAGCGCTAGGCGTCCGAACTCGCTCCAAACGCAGTTTCGACTTTTCAGGAACACCGACAACGGTCGACGGATGTTTAGCGTCAACTTCACCTTCGTAATTCAAACAAGGTTCTTTGTGTAGTGTTTCGGTAGTGAAAGCCGGAGGACGATATTCAAATTCCGTCTTTCCAACTTCTGGCTTAGGGCTTCTTTTCGCACACGTCAAGCAGCTGAATCCAGCGGGTGATGGTGGCTTTTCCGATCGTTTATAGCTAGTTGACGGATATCTCGGGTGCGCCTGTACCTCAGCTACGGCACTAGTATCGGCTACGACATCCACCGATTCAATGCTGGGCGTCCTCACGCGTTCTAGGCGAATTCTAGTCTTTTCCGGTACACTAGTAACTCCCAGCGGATGCTTAACTAAAACATCATCTCGCCCATATTCTACACTCGGGTCTTTGTGACCAATTTCAGTCACAATCGCTGGCGGTCGATAATCATATTCCGCTGTTCTCTCGCTAATATCGTTGTCTTTACGATATCTACCGGCACAAGATAGACAGTTGAATCCAGCGCCACCTGAAGACCGTTTCCGTTCGGGCAGGCCTTCAGCGACCGGCTCTTGTACTTCCGAAGAACCAACGCTCGGTGTCCGACGACGCGCGAGACGAAGTTTTGTCTTGTCGGGAACGCCAACTGCAACTGACGGATATTTAACTTCGATTTCACCTTCGTAATCAACGCACGGCTCTTTATAAACAGTTTCAGTTGTAACAGCTGGCGGTTCATATTGAAACTCAAGTTCCTTCTTTTTCGTAGGAGCTCGACCAGCACACGATAGGCAGTTAAACGCCGGGCCAGGACCTGTTTTCTTCTCGGCGAGCACACTAGGCTTCGGTTTATCCATGTCAACATCGCGAGAAGAAACGGCACTCGGCGTTCTCACACGCTCGACGCGTACTTTTGACTTTTCCGGTACCCCAGTGACGATCGTTGGATGTTTTACCGAAACCTCGCCGGTGTATTCGACACATGGATCTTTATGCTCGGTTCCGATCAGAATCGATGGCTGTCGGTAAATAAACGTTTGAGGCTCAAGTGGCGCAGCCACAGGTTTCGACGATTTACACGACATACAATTAAGACCAACGTAGTGGATATCGTCAAACTTACCCGGCTTCTCCTTTTGTTTAATACGATCGTCAACATGTAGTTTCTTTTGCTTACTTGGCGTTTGTTCAGATCCGCACGTTAAGCAACTAAGGCCAGATGACTTTTTGACCGGAACAGACGCGACAGCAGGTTCTGGCTCGCGAGTCGACTGGACACTCGGCGTTCGCAAACGGACAATTCGGTCGCTCGACTTCGGAGGAACTCCAAGCGCAACCGTTGGATGACGGATTTCAATGTCACCCTCGTACATTGTACACGGATCTTTGTGTCCAGTTTCGGTTGTTATCGCCGCCGGAAGGTACTCAAACTCTGAGGTCCTTGTCGCCGGGATTGACTTTGATTTCTGTAAACCTGCACATGATAGGCAACTAAACGACCCTGCGGCTGGTTTTGCAGCCGTTGGACGAGACTCAACAGCTGGTTTGGCTCTTAACGACTCAACGCTGGGCGTTCGCGGACGTTCCAAACGTTCAATAACTTTTTCCGGAATACCAACAGCTAGGGTGGGGTATTTCGTTGTCAAAACGTCACTTTCGTACACGAAACAAGGTTCATTATGACAACATTCAGCGACCATTGCTGGTTGCCCATACACAAATCCGTCCGCATCCTCGGGAATTTTCTTTGCACGTCTGCTGGCACATGAAAAACAGTTGAATCCTGTTGTACCGGCTGGTTGCTTTGTTTCTGGAGCCACCGGAAATTTAGGATGTCCTTGAACCTCAACTTCCGCCAGCGATTCTACACTTGGTGTTCGGATGCGTTCTAAACGAGCTTTCGTCTTCTCAGGTACGCCGAAAACAGCCGTCGAATGTTTGACTTGAACGTTTTCGTGTTCGTACTCGAAGCACGGTTCATTGTGTCCTGTTTCCGTTGTTATTGCTGGAGCTCCGTAACAAAATACACGCTCCGAGATGACCTTCGGCTTTCGTTGGAATCCCGCACACGAAAGACAACTAAGCCCAGTACCACGATCTGTTGTCGGCTTTTTAACTTCCACATCAGAGCCGACGCTTGGCGTTCTAACCCGTTCGAGGCGAACTCTCGTTCTATCCGGAACACCAACGGCAACCAAGGGGTGCCGGACTTCGGCGGTACCGTGATATTCGCCACACGGCTCGTTATGGTAGACTTCAACGGATGCTGCGGGTGGTTGATATTCGAAATCCGACTTCTTTGACTTGCTCTTCGGTGCAAGTCCGGCACACGATAAACATTTTAAACCTCCAGGATACGTTTTCTTGGCTTTTTGTACCTCAGAATCGGCGCTTGGTGTTCGTGCACGTTCGATACGGGCCTTAGCTAACTCCGGTACTCCAGTAGCTACCAGCGGGTGCTGGACTTCAGCTTCGCCTTCGTAAGCTGTACACGGCTCTTTGTGAAAAGCATCGACCGTAGCAGCTGGCGGCGAGTATGCAAATTCCTGATATTTGGGTTTCGGTTTTGATACAAAGCCAGCACACGATAAGCATTTGAAGCCGCCGCCTGAACTTCGCACCGGGGTAGACATCTGCTTTGGCTCAGTTTGGGGATACTTCGGATGAGCCCTAACTTCTCCACCGGTCGTCGTCACTGACTCGATGCTTGGTGTTCTTATTCGCTCTAGTCTCATTTTAGTCTTTGACGGTATGCCTGTTATAGCATGGGGATGTCTTGTTGCAACGTCACCTTCATAGCCCATACACGGCTCTTTGTGTATGGTTTCGGTAACGACTGTTGGCGAGACAGCTGTGTATCGGTATTCCCGATCGAAGGCATCTGCAGGAGGCTCCGAACCCGCCTTACGAGAACCTCCGCACGACAAACAGTTAAGCCCGACGTAATGGGCGTCCTGAAATTTTTTACCAGCACTTAGCTGGGGTTTCACTTCAGTAGTTGTGGCAACTTTCTTTGGGACCGAATCCAAACTTGGAGTTCTTGCCCGATACAGGCGCTCTTTACATCGTTTAGGTACACCAGTGACAAATGCAGCATGTTTTACTTCGACCTCGCCTTCGTATGTTGTGCACGGCTCTTTATGGGCAGTATCTGATGTTATAGCCGGCGGTCGGTACTCAAATTGCGGCTGTTCCGGTTGCAGGATCGGTTTGTCGGATTTCCGCCCGGCGCACGACAAGCAGCTCAAGATCGCACCTGTGTCACGGGCACGATTTTCCATTTCTACGTCAACCGACTCAACGCTTGGTGTTCGCACGCGTTCCAGCCGAACTCTAGATTTTTCCGGTATACCAACGGTTATCGCCGGATACTGGGCCTCAACTTCGCCCTTGTAATCCAAACAAGGTTCCCAATGACCAGTCTCAACTGCAGCAGCAGGCTGTACATAGGCGAATTCGGATTTCCGTGATTTTAGGTTTGATCCAATTCCAGCGCACGACAGGCAATTCAGCACCCCGACAGACCGTGTCGGTGGTCTTATTGCTGGATATGTAGGGTGGCCCTCGATTTCAACGGCTCTAGTTGATTCAACGCTCGGCGTTCGCAGTCGCTCCAAACGAAATTTCGTTTTTTCAGGCACACCAACGGCAACAGCCGGATGCTTTACTTCAACTTCGCCTTCGTACTCCGCACACGGCTCCTTGTGGTACGTGTCGACTGTAGTCGCGGGCGGGCCATAGTCAAAGTCGCTCATCCGCTTTCTTCCTTTAGGACTTCTTCCGGCACATGACAAGCAGCTAAAGCCACCAACGCCGGGTGCCCGTTTCTTTTCCACGTGTTCTTTCGGAAGTACAATAGCGGATTCTACGCTTGACGTCCGTGCGCGCTCCAGTCGAACTTTTGTCCTGTCCGGTATTCCTATAGCTGCCGACGGATGCTTCACCTCAACGTCACCTTCATAGTCAAAACATGGTTCTTTGTGTGTGGTTTCGAGGGTTATTGCTGGCTGTGGATACTCGAATTCGCGCTTCTTCGGCGGCTTTCCCGTTCCACACGAAATACAGCTCAGCCCAACATAGTGAGCGTCTTCCAATTTGTTCGGCTTGGACGTGCCACCAACCGATTTCTTATCGATGCCTGGTCGAACCTCAGAGGACTCGATACTCGGTTTTCGCTGCCGCTGCACTCGTTCTTTCGATTTTTCAGGAACTCCAATAACAACCGTCGCATGCTTAATTTCAATATCACCCGCGTACTCGAAACATGGCTCATTATACTGCGTTTCGGTCATCAGCGATGGTGGTAAATATTCAAAGTCGGGTTTGTCCAATTTTCCTTTCGGCTCCATTCCCGCACACGACAGACAATTAAATCCAGGTGATTTCGTGGTTGCCCCCTTTGGTGTCGTCGGATATGTAGGATGCGCTTTAGTTTCACCAACGTCAACTGACTGTACACTGGGCGTTCGGATACGCTCAACGCGGAGCCTTGTCTTTTCTGGGGCTCCAGTAACAACAGCAGGATATTTTATGTCGGCTTCACCTTCGTACGCCAAACACGGATCGTTATGCCCGGTATCAGTGGTTAGAGACGGTATACGATATTCTAATTCCGGTCGTTCAAGCGGGGTATCCACCGACGATTTCCGAGCCATGGAACCACAGCTAAGGCAATTCAAAGCTGCTGCTGCCGTTGCTTTCTTTTTCTTTTTGTGTTTTGGCTTATCCGCCGGAGTAGACTCAAGTGAGATGAAACTCGGAGTCCTCACCCGTTCAAGACGAGCTCTAGCTCTGTCCGGCACGCCGGATACTGTCACCGCATGTTTCACCTCAATATCACTCTTATATTCGGTACACGGGTCGTTATGAAATTCATCGCTTACGATCGCCGGCTGCTTGTATTCAAATTCTGGAGCATGGATCTTGGCTTCCGATTTAATCTTCGGTCGAGTACTGGCACATGGGAGACACTCAAAACCACTGCGACGAGAAACCTCTGGGGAAGTTTTTGGTTTTTGTGGATACACCGGGTGGCCTTCAATTTCGACAGCGACATCTGAAGAATGTGCACTCGGTGTCCTAACACGCTCCAAGCGAAATTTAGCTTTTTCCGGAATGCCAACCGCAATCGACGGATGTCTTATTTCAACGTCTCCTTCGTAATCTATACACGGTTCCGTATGACCAGTTTCCGTTACAACTGCGGGTCGCTTATACTGATATCCTAGTTCTGATCGCTGTAGTTCCGTCGGTTTTGGACGCAAACCAGCACAGCTCAAGCAACTAAATACTCCCGGAGAGCGTTTCTTTTCAGCGGTGGTTGACGGTTGACGCCTATCAACAATAGCCACCGACTCAACGCTTGGTGTTCTTACTCGCTCGAGTCGAAGCTTCGTTTTCTCCGGTATACCAACAGCCGATGACGGAAACTGAAATCCGCCTTCAGCGCGACGATAGTCCACACACGGTTCTCGATGCATCGTTGCCGTTACCAAAACCGGCTGACGATACTCAAATGGTCGAATTCGATCTGGGTCTGATCGGGATTTTTCTGACTTGCAGCTCGCACAGTTCAACCCAACGTAGTGTACGTCGTTGAGTTTACTCGCCGATTTGTTGTCGGTTTTTTGGGGTTTAGCGACCGGGACGTCATCTGCGGGCGGCGTTTTACCACGACGTAAACAGCTTAGCATGAACGATGGCTTCTTTTTCGACAAAACCGCCTCGTCGAGCCCTGCCGACTGGATACTAGGCGTCCGAACGCGAGTGATACGTTCATGAGATTTCTCTGGCACACCACAAACAATGGTCGGATGACGAATTACAACGTCGTGACCGCTGTACTCAGCGCACGGCTCACAATGACTCATCTCCGTCGACTGTGCGGCTGGCTTGTATTCGAATTCGGGCGCTGCTGCAGTTGTAGTATGTGTTGCCGGTTTGGAAGCACCAATTCCGGCACAAGACAGACAGCTAAAATCGATCGCTTTGCCACGGCCCGGCTTTACAACAACTGCCGGTTGAATTTCGCTCTGAGCACTGGGTGTTCTGACACGCTCGAGTCGTAGCTTGGATTTTTCGGGTACTCCAACAGCTATTGACGAATGTTTAACCTCGGCATCGGGCTCGTAGTCCAAACACGGTTCCCGATGGGCTGTCTCTACGGTCACAGCCGGCGACCGGTATTCGAATTCCGGTTGTTTTCGTCTAGCCCCTGCACATGACAAACAACGAATGCCTAATGAAGGAGCTTTTGCTGGAGTGGTCACTTTCTTTCCAGCATACACGGGATGGGCCTTAATTTCAACCAGCGACTCCACACTCGGTGTCCTTACACGTTCAAGACGATCTTTTGCCTTTTCCGGAATACCAGCGGCCGCAAAGGAATAGCGAGCACCTTCTGTTTCCGACGGTGCTTCATGATACTCCATGCATGGTTCCTTATGCATCATTTCAGCGACAACAGCAGGCGACTGGCGATAGTCAAGCTCGGGCTTTCCTAAATCATCAGGTTTACGCTGCAGACCTACGCACGACAAACAATCAAACCGACCAGGCTCTCGCCTTGGTTTCTGACGATCGATCTCTGGCGGAAGAACAACTGCCGCTTCTGCAAACGATTCGACGCTGGGCGTTCTTACCCGGTCCAGCCTTGTTTTAGCTTTAACTGGTACTCCAACAACAACACTTGGATGTGTGATCTCCACGCTACCTTCGTACGTTGTAGACGGTTCACGGTGACCGGTTTCAGTTATCACTGCGGGAGTACGGTATTCGAACACCGCCGGGCGCATCGGTGGAACTCCAGGAGGCGGTTCTTGTTTGGCCGACTTGCCGCACGATATACAATTAAGACCAACATAATGTGCATCAGAAAGTTTGGATTTATTTTTGTCACCTTTTACAATCTGACGTGAAGTGATAGCATCCTTGTGGGAAGTTTCTGATCGCTCGCTTGGTGTACGTACACGCACAATTCGTTGCTTGCTACGCTCTGGAACTCCGGCTACAACCGTAGGATGTCGTACGACGACATCTCCCTGGTATGTTTCACAGCTATCACAATATACTGTAGTCGGTGCTAGCTCAACAGGCGGTTGATAGGCAAAGCCATCGTCGGCGTTGGTCCTTTTATGTTTTGCAGGAAGGCTAGCGCACGTAAAGCAGTCGGCCAAACCGGCGCTCAATCCTGATGCCTTTTTGTCTCTTCGTGGCATGGCTGTTGCTGGCGGAACAACATCCCTGTGCAATTCCTCATCATCGTCTGCTGGCAATGGTTTGGGCCGCGGCGCCACTATTCTGAGCTGAGTCCGGTGGCTCGGACGACCACCGTCCGCCATCGCCGAATACTTCCTTACACCATCATCGCTTTCGCCGGATCCATAGTATTCGTCAATTGCAGGATCGTAGTGTTCTGTGTCGCGTTGCAGCTCGGCATCTACAGCAATTTCCTCCGAAATAAGTTTCGGGCGGTACGATTCTTCCTTCTTTTCTTCTTCTTGCTGTTGTTTCCTGAGCTGCCATGGTGAAGAGCCAGCGCCACAAATCAAACACTTTGGCACCTTTGCCTTCCCGATGCCAGCGTCACGACGTTTGGATCTGGCTTGCCGCCGCAGACTACGAATTCGGGCCTCGGCACGCGCCTCCGGCGACGCGTACTCCGCTGGATAATGCCCGTGTACATATTCCAACGTCGGATCGGCTCTGAGGCAAAGAGCCTCTCGTTGAACTGGCGGTGGCGATAGCTTCGTATAAATATCGTCCCGATACTTTTTCTTGCCGATCGGAAACGACGGCAGCCGATACTTGGTAATGGTTTCCGGTGTCAGGACTCGAGACTGTAGCGGCGTAGCATGTTGCTGGCGAACTTCTTGTGGCTGGATTTGTTTCGCTTGGACGTCATACTGAGGATATGCCAGAGCTTCAACAGGCTGGTCTTGGCGTGGTTTAGCAGTTACTTCGTCGGCTTTCGAAGCATCGGTGACTGGCGATCGTTTTGGTGTTCCAGCGCCACATATCATGCAATCCAACGGACCACGCTTCTTCTCTTTTGGAGTTTCGACAACAGCAGTTTCGTCCTGTTCGACGCTACTAAACGACAAAGCCCGAGGTTTTCGGCGTTGCTGTTTATGTCGAGCATGCTCTAAACGAGCCACGACTTGTGGTGGTGGCTTCTGTTGCAGCAAATCTCCGCTACACTCATGTTTTCTCGCTTCGCCGCGATAAAGCTCACAATGCGCTTCACTATGGCTGAGGTCGTAGCAAACGATCTCAGTTTCATTTGGAGGTACGAAAGTTTCAACTCGAGTCGGAAAGCATGGAACGTCTTCGTCGTTGGTTTTGTCAACGTCGTACGTCAAACATGGATCACGATGGACAATCGGAGCGCCGGCAACTCGAGGTACTACTTCGGTTTTAATCTCGGAGTCGCTTGTAAATCCATACGGTCGGGCATTATCATCAGGCTGCTTCCCAGCTTTCGTCCCGCAAACTAAACAAGCACCTAGAATCCCTTTCTTCGTTCCTGGTAATTCCTTCGATCGCTTCTGCTCATGTTGTCGCTTTCTTCTGGCATCGTCTTCGCTCAGTGTCGCGCTCGAACACGTTGAAAAATACTCTTCATCGGAATCCTCATCGCAAATTGGTTCATCGTCTGATGACAGTATTTCAGGTGTCTGAGCTGGCTTGATTTCGTGCCGCCGACGCGCTCTCTTCAGTCGATTCCGCGATGCTCGTGGAACGCTGGTTACGTGTGTCGCGTGAACGGCTGCATGTTCTTCGCGAGGCACATATGCCGTGCAGACGTCCGTATGCGACATTAGGTCGACCGGTTGGCGTAAGGTCTGCTCAACGGCCGGTTCAAATGTCGCTACGGCAAGCCGATGTGGTCCAGCGATGTTGTAGACAGCCGTTGGCTCGCGGTAAGCGATCGCCTCATGCTGCAACGGCGGAGCGGCTACGGGTGCAGGTAAGGTCTCGCTTTGGAGTTTCGGTCGATGACGTGTCTTCTCTTGCCGACCGCATGCCAAACACTGACCGAGGTCCGCTGAACGTTTCTTTTTCTTCACGGCATCCGATTCTTGTTTTCGGCGCTCAACTTTGGCAATAGCTTCGCGCTGAGCAATATACGTTGGATAAATTTTGGCAGCGCTTTCGCCTACAGGCACAGGAGAAGCATAGCTGGGCGTAGTTAGGCGCAGTGCAGCCAGGGGTTTGGTTTTATCAGAATAACGCGTAGCGCTGGCCGGCACTGGCTTCGCGCTTGTTAGAGCACAATAGTCGGCTTCCGCTTTGGCTTGCCCAGCATTCTTACGACCGCCGCTCACACAAGGCGCACATATTCCAAGGCTTGGTTTCGCTGTGGTTACATTTCGTCGTTGAGTCGATGACACAACGCTAGGTTTCATCTCATGCCCGGACCTTTGTTGCGCTTCCGGCACGGCAGATATCTTGTATTGCGCAGGAGCGCCTCGATACTCAGTTGAACTTGCTGATCCCGACCGCTGTCGGGTTCTGGCTTGTTCCGATCGTGGGTCGACCGGAGCTATCGTTTCATCAATAGGCGACTCGAAAAATTCAATGGTAATATGAGTTTCTTCGTTGGTGACTGATTCCGGTGAAATTACTGACCGATCAACGTTTTCCGACAAAATTCCGCTATGCTCGTGCGAAGGTGTCGAATAGTAGCTTGTTGTACCTTCCGCACCAGCAGGTAGATCCTCGGTTACTGCGGTAGTAGCTGGCGATGTCAAAGATCCGCCGTCTCCACTACCAAACGCCGAGTCACGCTGATTCAACGCCGCACCTACGGCAGCAGTTCCCAGTGCGTCCATTCGTTCCGGACTTTTCGTTTCCACATATATCAGGTCACGCCGAACAACAGCATCTTTGTGTTGCTCCAGCGGAGCCTCACTCCGCAACTTGACTTCGGGCTCAACTTCGTAGCGATAATGGTGTTCTTGAACAATCGTTTTCGTGATATCCTTTGGCTCATCGTGTATTTGAGTTATATCGTCAACGAGTTTCTTCGGTGTTGACGCAGCAAGTGGTAGTGTCGGCGACAGTCCATCAATAGCAACGTTTTGGAAAGCAGCAGCTGTGGTTGGATCCCGATGCTCGGTGCTGTAAACGAGAGCCGGTGTTGAGTCTGGAGCGACCCAGGTGGCTTGCTTTTGTCGGGTAGGTGTCGATTTTGCAAACGACGACGCGCTACAATTCAAAAACTGAGCCGGAGAACCAAACTTCTTGCCTTTATCATCCTTGTTTTCAGGTTTAGCTGTTGTTGTTGTCGTTGTCACTGTTGTCGCTGCGGCTCCGTCCACGTTAAGCGACTCGTCGCCGCTCTTATGATGCTTCTTGGCTACTTCGTACGTTTTTGCCCGTCGGCGGCCGGCAACAATCACTGCATTCTTGGCTGTGCGAAGCGAGTCAACGAAGCCTAGGGTCGCCGGGCCCCGAGTAGTCTCGTGGATCTGCCGCCGCTCCGATGCTTCGTCATCGTTTTCCTGATATCCGCTCTCTGACTCCGCGACGCTGCAGCTGTCCTCGTTGGCCGCCTGCCCCCGTTTTCCGACCAAATGCTTCAATTTTCGAATACGGTGGTGGTGATGGCGATGCTTTGTTTTCTTAATCGTTTTATCCTTTGTCTCGTACTCGTGATTGGCGTCCGGGTCCGTTTCTTCACTTGTACTGCCGTCGTCGGTCTCACTTTCGGTGGTGGCGACTTGTCGTTGCTGAGCCATCGCTCGATGCCTTCGCGGCCGTCTAAGTTTGCAGTACCAAACACCCTGAAGCTGGGTGATGCGCTCCGGTGAAGCTGCAAAACGACGCAGTATTTGCTGCTCCTGCATAGCGGCATCGTCGGGTCCGCTTTCGTTCATAGCAAGACCAGTTGTGTACTGACACGTTGGATCGTAATGATTCTCCACGCGAATTTCGTTGGAGTTGACCGACGGAACAGGATACGACTCATGCCAGTTTGCCGCGTAACGCGTGACATATTTCGGTTTTCGGCGTTGTCTTTTCTACAAAATAATGTGAATGAAACTGCGTAAAGCAAAAAAAACGCGACAAGCAAGATGGGAAAAAGAATTCATGGCTCCGGCAGGTACCTACAAAAGGGTTCGCAAATTCGGGGTTAATTAAAACCAGAGGAAGCGTAGGGAACCCAACAAGGGATCACGGACACCGAAATTATTCTCCAGGTCAAACACAATCGGTGTAAACACCTTATAACTACTAACTCTATCAAGATTGTAGAAATAGCGAAGCATTAATAGGTATAGGTACATATACGCCTTTTGAATGCGCAGCCAATCTGCTCTCGATAGCATACGTCGATATGCTATATGTGGATATCTCACAATACCGCACAAATTAGAACAAAACTAACACCGGCAATAAGTTTCCCATGCCCGAAAACCCCCAACTGCAAGCTAGCCGCCTCTCAGGACGTCACAATAAAATTTGGAATTTTGGGTCAAGGAACCATGGGTCAAACCCTATAACTCTAGAACCAAAACAGAACTTTCATCAAAAACAAAAAATGCGCAACGGAATTTATCATTTTGCTAAAAAATAAAACCAACCAAAGAAAAAATTCGAAAGTTAAGATAAAAATAATCTTGCTTCCGTGAAGGGTACTAAAAATAGGGTCAAGAAACCATCATTTTGACCTGTGCCCCCGAACCATGAAACCATATGTAACACTGCAAAACCAACACCGGCAATAAGTTTCACATGCCCGAAAACTTACAAAGAAATTTTAACCGCCCAGGTCATCGAAAAAAATTTCGAATTTTGGGTCGAGGAACCATGGGGGCGCCATACCCGTACCTCCAACCCCATAGCTCCAGAACAGGATCCTTAATCGAAAAAACAAAAAAGAAGCATCGGCATATATTATTTTACTTTGAAATAAAACCAACCAGAAAAAAATCACGGTAAAAATAATCTTACTTCCAAGAAGGGTTTTAAAATGGGGTGAAAACCATCATTTTAACCTGTGCCCGCGGAACCAGAAAAATCAAAAAACGGTGCCGGTTCGAATGAGCCCAAGATCATGAAAATCGGCTAAGTCGTTCACGAGTTATGACCGATCACACACAACACAGACGGAATTTAAAAGCTTTCGCCGCTTACGTTACACTAAGCGCTGATTAAGTTCTAATCATTCGTTGCCCATTTTCAAAAATATTCTCCGTTAAATCCCCAACAATAGGACGTTTTTTTTTTGGGAAATTTATAACTAGCAAAAAGCACGACACATTTAAAACAAAATATTTTTGAAATATCAACTTCACATCACATTGTTAAAACATGACATTAAATTCTTCAATGAACGTCGACAGACCTCCATTCCTACTGGCCTGTACACAGCCCTCCGAAAAGTGGGCGGGGGGAAACTTCGGGGGGGGGGCATGTTCATTCTCGGGGGAAAATTAAACATGTGGGGGGATACTTCGGGGGGGCATGTTCATTCTCGGGGGAAAATTAAAAGTGTGGGGGAGGGGATAATTTTTGTTTGCTTAAAAATACTAAAGATTTCTCCAAATTTTCATGCATTTTTACTACCGTGAATGTAGTTTCAAGCTAAAAACGATATTTTAGCATTATAAATCGTGGTAATTAATGTTTAAAAACAATTTACAAACAAAAAACATAAATTTTCAGACATAAAAAATTTTTGGAATTAGTTGAACATGGGGGGTTTCGGCCGAGTGGGGGGGCGGGGCGGACATGGGGGATTTGGAAAGTGGGGGGGTCCCCCGTCAAAATGTAGACAGGCCATTCCCTATAACGCTGACTCATCTTTCCCAAGCCTGCCAATGTTTTCTATCAGCCACATGTAGATGGTCGACTAAATTGATTAGTAAAAGCCTACTCATTTTAGATGTTTGTACCATGGTGAACAGTATGCTGTCCATTGTACGGCATTTAGCTGGCAACATCGGCGGTTTTGTCAACGTGGTTCTGCTAGCAGGAATTCATTTTAGCGTTGGCAGTCGTTCACTCAGACTCGCTCAGCTTCAAGAGAGAATTTAAATTAGGGCCGGTTATCAAGGCTTACCCCGTGTGGTACTGCGGCAGCACCCAACGCTGTTGTGTCTTGTTTCGTAACCTCGCTGCGATCGCCGCGAAGTTTTTGACTCTGTTCTTCACGTTCGGGTTTTGGCAGTTTCACCAAATTCTGCAACAAAAACTCTCAAATACCGCAAACTGCAATTGGTGTCAGCTCACGGACAGCGAGGCTATTCACTCCTAATTTGATACACTCTAATTATAATGCTTACATTTTAATACTGTCAACTTAAATTTTAAGTTACCAAAAACTTAGTCCCTGGCATTTGTTAACTTCAAAACATAATGATTTAAAAAAAGTTGCAATGGCATTGAGGAGGTGCAATAAATAAAGTTTCACAGGACAAGAAAATAGTGGGTGAAACACATTATGGTCAAACGATAGTACCATGTTTAAATCCAAAAGCGCCTGAGTCGGCAAATCATCAACTATATCGTACCGTAGTGTGTCAGGGTAGACCTGACCTGATTTCGATTTTGGGACCTCTAAATTTGAAGAAAAGAAAGTCGAAATAAATATCACAACGACTATAGAAAGCCAGCAACGCAGAATGACAATTTGATTGATTGATTGATTGATTTGAGAATGTTGTGACTACAAATCACCTAAAAACAATATGATTATAAAAACATAAATCAAAACTGGATCCAACTTACATCTGCAGAGGATTTTTCATCAATATACGATACTGATTTCAGCGCCTCTTCAGGGGCGCTCTTACTAGTATGAAGTTGAGAATTCACTGAAAATAGAAAATAAAACTACACAAGTTATGCTGAGTATCGCTCTGTAAAGCATGTAAGCCTGGTGAAGGAGGTTCGATCATTACCTACGTGGCCGCTCACACTGTCCTTCATACAGTACCCATAAGAGGTCAGGGGTTTGTCTCCCTAAACATCCGGCCAATAAAATATATTTGCAATCCCTCAAAGCTCCGTAAACAGCCTCCCGTCCACACAAGGCGGTATGGAAAATTTTAGAAATGATGAGCAAAATGTGGACAATTTAAGGGAAAATTTGGGAAAAAGTAAATGGAGAAAATTGGGGAGCTCTCCTAGAATCCACCCCCAGCCCGAACTTGATCAAATTTGAAGATACAGCGGAAATTTTGGTACTAATCAAATCAGCTCAACGAGCTGAGCCAAGAAAAATCCATTTCATCCAGTTTTATGACAATTTTTTTTTACGATTTTTAGTTAACCTTGCTACCCTAAATTTTTGAAAAATTGTTTTATCTCTCGATAAATGTATAATTTTATAAATCATTCGAATCGCCATAACGAGCTGAGTCCAATGGTGATAAAGTCAGCGCAATAGACTTAGTCTAAGTTGTTAGGTACCAAGTATCACTTGACCAAGTATCATAGTGTTCTATGTATAGATGTTATGGCTACATTAGTTTGGTGAACTGGATAAGTTGGTTTAGTTATCTACAAACTAGCACGAATACCTCGTTACGTTTTCAGTTATTATCCATGGGTCTAGGGTCGACAAGGTTTTCCGGTTTTCAACGGGATCAGGATTACACACGTTTACAACTTGATGAAACCACGGTCGCGCTGTTTCACCCTGGCTTGCGATGTACTAGTACGTATATAGATTCGGAATCATACAAAATAGAAAAAAATCTAGGTTTTCGGGTATTTCCTTCTTCTCTAAACAGTGGGGGATGTGACTAAACTGGATAAAAATACATTCGGGGAGGTGTGGGGTACCCAATGTCGAATGAAAGAGCAAAAAGTGGTATTGTTACACTAAGCTAGGATTTGGTTGTCCGCTCACAGTTTGGATTTCAGAAAAAACGGCACTGCTAAAGGGGCTAGAGCCCCTTCTTTGATCCCCCGCCTGCTTCAGAAAGGTCGAAAGGGGCTAAAGGCCCTTTTTTTATCCCCGCCTGCTTCAGGAAGGCCAAAAAGGGGCTAAAGGCCCTTCTTTGATCCCCCGCCTCCTGCTTCAGGAAGACCAAAAAGGGGCTAAAAGCCCTTCTTTGATCCCCAGCCTGCTTCAGGAAGGCGAAAAGGGGCTAAAGGCCCTTTTTTGATCCCCACCTACTTCAGGAAGGCCAAAAAGGGGATAAAGGCCCTTCTTTGATCCCCCGCCTGCTTCAGGAAGGCCAAAAGGGGCTAAAGGTCCTTCTTTGATCCCCCGCCTGCTTCAGGAAGGCCAAAAGGGCCTAAAGGCCCCTCTTTGATCCCATGCTTGCTTCAGGAAGGCCAAAAAGTCTACGTGACCACCCAATGCCGCCGCAGGAACTAATTATGTTTCGCTATAGGAAAATTAAATTGATCTCTCATGCGTTAAATTTGGCTTTATGAGCTATTAATTCTTGAGGAACCGCTTTTGTCTACTCAACGCAATTCCAAAATTTCACCATTTTTCTTTCTACTTTTCTTACCTTTAGTAATATGATTGTCATTGTACGAATAAGTGAAGATTTCCATTGTAAAAAATATCGTATGTTGCCGTTTTGTTCGACTTAGCCAAGTAAAAATATTACAACTACGGTATAATATATAATAACTTAGTAAAAAATTAAAATTAAACAACTACTTAATTAATAATAGGACTTCCTGAAGCATCGCAATAAATAACATTTTTCAATATATCCATATTCAATATATTACATATTACATACATTTTAAAAATATTGTCAATATATATAACAAAAAATTGTATACCACCTCACAAAAGTTATATACGTTTCAATAATTATTTCTAACCCTTTGAGACCCAAATTCCTTTGTGGGTCGGCTATTGTGTGAACAATAACCAGGACCGGCACCGGACGAACAACGGAAGCCATACTGTTTGTACCAAACGGCCTATTCATACATGAGATAATGTTCTGCTTCTTAATGGAGACCGCAAGGCGAGCGAATAATTGCCAGCGGGCGTTGAAAATAATTAATAATATGCATTTCGATAACGTTTCTCTGTCAAACATTACGTCCAAAATTACAGGCCTGAATTAACCCAAAGCATGGTTTGACAACGAAATTTAAGTCTGTTTAGCTCAAGTTAAATATTCCATTTCATGGCTAATACCGCCGACTCAGCCAACCAGCGGTTCCGATCTGAAGAATCTGCTGTTCAGGTCGGATCGCTATTAACCACATACCAGAGGCATCGCCAGTTCCCCACGCCCAGTTTCGTACTGATGCCCCCCACCCACAACCAATTTACAAATGCTACAAAATTTTTTTAACCCACTATTGTCAGATCATACGTTGATTTAACCCCTACTATAAGTGGGTGGTGGGTGCTCCCAAGTTGAAATTTTTGTCGATGTCCCTGCCACACATCCAGAGATGGCTGGGCTTCGGCTTAAGAACGTGATATATGTAATCACCAAAAAGTCTCATATCGACCTTAGTAAAGTCTCCAATTTTTCCCCGGCCCGCTTCCCTCGAAATTGCCTAGCCACCCACCTTTTCGGCAAGCTAACATTTCGCAATGACGATAAGACAGTGGTGACCACTGATTAAGCGACACTGTGCCGGCAACGCACAAATGGGGTCCGGTCCACACATGTCAAACCTGCTCCCTTGGTAGTATTATAGAAATTTGCGTTTTTGCTGGTTTAATCTTAATAATTCACCCACAAAAATCACGATGACGAGTCTGTTACTGTTGTATTCCTTAGAAACTACTTTTCCATCGCGCCGCAAAGCTGTCCGGATGAGCTCAGGTCTGTTGCCACAGCAAATACGCGAATGAGGAGGCAACGCTGGACCAATTTCAAGGGCAGCTTTGAATTTGGATATAGGAATAGCAAACTGGATGTATTAACAGTAATGGCCCATCGCAGCGGGTGGCTGAAGTTGGAGCAGCAGGGGCGGCGGGGGGAGGGGTTAGCCCTTTCTTGACCCCCCTTGTCAGTCCGAACAAGCCTGGATCAGGCGTTATATATAAAAATAGAATTAAAACCATAAACAATTTATTCAACTGATCACTACTTCTACGTAAACAAACAAGCTTCCCCAACAACAGCAAATATTCAATACCAGTACAATTATAGTTGAATTTTTCGAGGCTAATCGGAGCCCAAAGCCTAAGCCAAAACCCAAAGCCCAAACTAATCGGAGCCCAAAGCCTAAGCCCAAACTAATCGGAGCCAAAAGCCTAAGCCCAAACTAATCGGAGCCCAAACTAATCGGAGCCCAAAGCCTAAGCCCAAACTAATCGGAGCCCAAAGCCTAAGCCCAAACTAATCGGAGCCCAAAGCCTAAGCCCAAACTAATCGGAGCCCAAAGCCTAAGCCCAAACTAATCGGAGCCCAAACTAATCGGAGCCCAAAGCCTAAGCCCGAACTGAAATTTCAGCAAAAAAGCCTTTAGATTTTGTCTATTTTTAAATGTTTAAAACATCAAAAAAACGTCTATTATAATAACAAACTGCTAACACTATATACTATATAATCGCTATAAATAATGTATAATATACATTCAATTCCAAAATACAAATATATATATAAATTATAAGAAAATAAATAATTATATATTTCTCTATAATTACATATATAAATATATAAATATGTTCTATAAAAACCTATTATAAGAATCCAAGAATTTTTTATTTATCCAGCTTAAATTATCCAATATTCCCGTTGATTTTAAATCAATCAGTGGCACACATACCGCCAGCAATATATATATTAGCTGTGTGATTACAAACGTCAAGCCCTGCAATGGCACGCAATTGGAGCTGGTTCATGCATCTAACAACGTCCGGCCGTGCCCGAAAACCCTTACAACTATGCGATAGTTGAACGGAATTAGCTGGAAGTTAAATATCCGAGACCCAAAGCGATATGTATATAAAAATTTTTTCTATCTTCAATTTTAATAAAAAAATAGGTGAACACATGTAATGCTTGGCAAGGTTTCCGAATCTTCTCCAATCGGTTTCGGCCATCCAAAATGTTGGTCATCAAATAATGTACCATGACCTTAGAAATGCGGTAGCATCATTGATGCTTGGCAAGGTTTCCGAATCTTCTCCAATTGGTTTCGGCCATCCAAAATGTTGGTCATCAAATAATGGACCATGAACTTAGAAATGCGGTAGCATGATTACCACCTGACCCACACTTGGCCTTATTTTACCGACTCTAGACATATAGCCCCACGGGGAAGCAACCCCCCTTTTGAGAAAACAAAATGAGAAATAGCAATCGTATAACTGCTCGGTGACTTTTAATTTTAGCCAAAAGGGTGAATTGGATTAAATATGGTTCCTCTGCTTATCAGTTATCTTAATACAGATATTTTTTTCAATACGACTGTTGCAAAGGCTGTGCAATGGAACATTTTTCAAATATAACAATTATTGTTCAGCCCAGTTAAATTGGCTTGGCCCCACAACCAAAATAGAAGTCTAACTGACTGGGCGCCTAGACTGTAGTGGGCAAATGCAGCCAATCATTCCCACAAACGATATTACCAAACCCGGTTAACCCGACAATTGGAGTCCACGGTTACGACAACCTCAATTTCGGGCAAAGAAACTGCGTAGCCATATTCTGATTTGGGGATAGCATTTTTTCTTTGGTTCAGTCAAATAAACCCTTTTAGACGACAAAATTGTGCAGCCGCGAATCCTGCAAGACATCCGTACGAAATTTTTTTACAACCGGTAATAAAATAATCGATCCTTAAATGGTCGATGAGCAAATCAGGTCGCCGGGAGCCGGTATATATTTGATCCCGAACTCTTCGCAATTGCAATCTCTTAGCGAAGGTGCGACACGGAGCAGTAAACCCAAAGTCTACACGGAGCATCGAAAAACACCGAGTCAACTAATCGGCACTGGATTGTCGCAATCATTGCAATGACGCCTGCAATCAATCACTGCACTGTGTAATTGTAGCGCTACGCAACCGGTGTCCCCAAACGGTAGCAATAGTGCCAAAATGTGAATAGGTATTCCGGTTCGAACAATAGCGCTTCTCTAAAGGCACCATTCGCAGCCTTAAAGAATGCGAAAATTAGCAGACTTTAAACGAAGTTTCTCTAAAGGCACCATTCGCAACCTTGAATAATGCCAAAATTAGCGGACTTTAAAGAGAGTTATGGCCTAATTTTGCAAAAGTTGGCCTGTTTCAACGAACTACTAACCCGGGTGCTTCTAGAAGAACGTCTAGTATAGTGTATAGGTACCCATAAAAAATTTCTCAGTCCATATTACAAAAAATATCCCAGAAAATTCCACTCAAATTCTGCGTGTGTTGCCAAGCTGATGAATATCGACCGACAACACAAGTTTTTATTTTTGACAGAATAATTATATAAGCTAAACTGAAATAGAATTGAAATCGTCACAGATATTATGACGCGGCATAAAGCAATAGCGGTCGTTATGAAGGCCCCAATACGTATACTGGTGCTAGGATTATGTCAAGTGTTCCCTTTTATACATAACAGAAGGGAGAGGTGGGGGCAACTTGAAATAAGCACAATGGGGCAAAAATTTTTAATGTTATTAATTTTTAATATAATTTTTAAATTTTAAATAATTTTTATATTTAATTTTTTAATGTTTTTAATTTTTAATGTAATTTTTAAATTTTAAATAATTTTTATATTTAATTTTTTAATGTTTTTAATTTTTAATATAATTTTTATATTTAATTTTTAAATTTTAAATAATTTTTATATTTAATTTTTTAATGTTTTTAATTTTTAATATAATTTTTATATAATTTTTAATATAATTTTTTAATTTTAAATAATTTTTATATTTAATTTTTTAATGTTTTTAATTTTTAATATAATTTTTAAATTTTAAATAATTTTTATATTTAATTTTTTAATGTTTTTAATTTTTAATGTTTAACATTTGAGCCCTCGCCTAAGCTTAGGCTTTAGTCTTTGGCTTCGAAACCTCGCGGTAGAAAACATTATACAATCATTCGAGAGGAAAAACTTGACATGATTGAGCGGAGCGAGGTCGCTGAGCGAAGCGTTTTTATTTTATGTCCGGGAGCAAAAAAAGTCGATGTCCGTTCGTCCGTTAGTCTTTCATGGATCTCAAGAACCACTGAACTTATTTCAAAAAAACTTTTTTTTGTTTGAAAGCTTATCATGTAAGGATGTGTACCTGATATTTTAGAAGTTTGGCAACTTGCCAATTTTATCATTAATTAAGCTAATTAGCCAATTAACACCCTAACTGAGCTCATAACAGCTTAATTATTGGTAGTTGAGTCGGTTTAACGGCATATAATCTGGGGTAAATAAAACTATTCTTTCATTTACTCATTGTTGTCTAGGTAATAATATATTCCCAAGACATTGAGTACGTTCATATTACTAAACCCGTCGCTCCGCTCAAAAAATGTAGTTTCACTACGACTGGTAATAATATATACACTCACTAAATTTATTACCAATTTCAAAACGCAGGGGCAGCTACACGGAAGGGGTACAAAACTTTGACGGATGTGAAGGTCCAGTCAAGGTCAAGGGGTACGAATTTAGAATCCACTATCGATACTGCTGCGGGATCCTCCTGAATCCACGTCCCTCGTCCTAAACACTGCTCCACCGTTTCGTTAATTGGTCATACTGAAAATTGAACGAACTATCTCAATGAAATGAGGCAAAAACATTTTCTTTGCCCCACCGCTTAGTCGGCACAGGTAACCCCGAGGTAAAAAGAACAGCTTGGAGCTTAGGGTTTCGGGGAGGGGGCCGCTCCCGGCCAAGTCTTAGTGGTTGTATCATAAAGGACGTATTCTTAGGCTTTAATATAGGGAACGGCATGGCACCACGCATTACACGTTGGCCCCTCAGGGGTATCTTAGCTGCTTTGACACTACATTGTCGGCGACTGAAAGAACCAAATGACAAAGCAATTCAAAAATCCCAAGAATGCACTCGAAAGCGAGCCAGTGACACATCCCTTCGCAGCGTCATCGCTGTCGACGTGAAAAACATCTGGCTAAATTATTTTTCTCATACAACTACGAAAATTTCATTACAAGAATCGGTGCAGGAAAACAAAACAAAACTTGGTTTTAATAAACTATTAATTTTAGTTGCAATGACGAATAAACATCAAACAGTTATGATAATGTCTAATTATCATCTTCTGTCTCATCGCCCAACTTCACTTCAGGTTCCGCGTCCCAAGCCTTGTCTGACTCAGCTGCCGAACAACAGGTGTATCATTCAATATATACCGGGTGGGCGGGGCACCGTTAGTCTATGAGTAAGCAAACAAGGTGATGTTGCTCCTCGAAACTTGTCATATTTGTACAAGCAGCAGGGGAGTAGCCACAAACTTCTCCACGGCCTGTAAAACACATGATGGAGGGGCAAAGCTTAAACGCGCCTTGCAAATATAGGCATGTACTTCGCGTCATCTTTCACGGGAGGCACAGAAGACTGCACCCCCTCTCCCCCGTGGCTACGTTCATGAGGAGAAGCAATTATTGAGACCATCCACCATCGTTATGCTCTTGTAAGACAACCACAATGCCCAAATTCCGTATGCCCCTTAGCTTGGTGGCCCAGGCATGGCTCGGCTCCGCTCTTTCAGCCAACGATAAAGCTAAGATCCCAAAAGGGTTCCCGACCCGCTAGTTTCCCAATGAGGTTGTCATAAAGCTTGGTTAGGAAGTTTATCCGAAGATCTCCTAGCTTATTCCACCGGGCCATGCGTTTATTAATCATCAAGATGCTTTCACTCCGTCAGAGGTTTCCGATTGTAATCGGTGTTATCATTTGCTTAATCGAAGACTTAAAATAGATAAAATTGGGTGCAGGCTGGCCGTATATTTCTCCACATTTAAAGCCACATTGTCGCTCTGCGCCATCAAGTCAACGCAGTCGAATGAAATGTAACAGAAAATAGGTTATAAAAATACTACGAGACTCGAAAATGATTACCAAAATCTTCTTTAAAAATATGTGAGCCCGCGGGTAAAAAATAAAATTTTACCCAACGTTGGCTGAGTGTTCTCTAACGGGTTTAGATAGTTAGAAACCCCTTTAATAATATTTATACGATTCGGGTACCTAATTGAGTTAGCCTCCAGCTATATCTTCGAAGTCTTCTCAACGGTCTACTTAATTACCACTCTAAATTTATTTTACTAGTCGGTAGTGGAACTACAATTGTGCGCGGAGCTTGGGCTGTGGCATTACGAATGTACTCAATTTTATGTTCTTCAAATAACTACATTGCATAGGGCATAGGGCTTTATCATTGGTAAAAATATTATATTTGAATTCTTCGACCCAAAAAACCCTATAATGGTTTGATCGAAACGATTCTACTTCAATAAATAACACAAATATTGCAAAATTCTCTATTTTAGCTCCATAAGCTTAACTAATTAGCCAATTACTAATTTACCACTCAAAATTTTTTAATCCCAAATATCAGGTTCACACTCTGACATGATAGGCTTTCAAACAAAAAAAGTTTTTTAAAATCGGTTCAGTGGTTCTTGAGATCCATGAAAAACGAACGGACATCGACTTTTTTGCTCCCAAAGTCGCCTCCCATTACTACACATACGTTTGTTACAAATTGTTCTGTAGGAAACATGAAATTATTGGTTTATATGTTTCTAAGATAAATTAATGGATAGAAACTAATTTGCTGTTCAGTGGTAAAAGACACTGTTTAGGATAGCGTTGGATAAACGCTTCGCTCGGCTTCGCTGAGCTCCGCTCAATAACTAAAGTTTCGAAATCAATCTATACGGAGTAGGAAAATCGATTTCTTAGACGGAGTCCTGCGATGGTTACAACATAAAATCCTGATTAGAAGCTGCAGTTTGCATCACATGTCGGGTTTACTATATTGTGAGGACATTTTGACCCACAAACACTTTGTTAAACCATGGCGCATGGATCAAAAATTTCTATCCTATGCCTTGCTTTTATTTCTTTGACAATCTACGTTATATTGGAACCTAAATATGGCGGCCAACTTCGAGATTTATGCATCACAATTTATTAAAATTTCGAGAGTTGATACCAGCCAGATCCTTCAACTTTGAAACGGTTTGGGGTGGCCATGGACCCGTAATCTCCCTTGGATACGCCCGTGGTGTTGCACCGTATATTTCTTTGACCTCAGAGCCCAAAAATTGTGGAGTTGACAAATACAAACAATACAAAAACCGTCCCCAAGGCGCGCGGAAAATTTTGGTAATGGGGAATATTGGTAGTACACTGTCAAACACGAGGAAAATTGACAAAAATTGGCCGGGCAAAATCCGACGCATGGATTCCCGTGGATCTTCCTTTACTCAATTAAAAACACTCACTACAATTATATGTACGGATATTTTTTTTAATTATATAAATATATTATATAAAGTCCAAACTAGATGAAAATATGAATTATATATATATATATAAATTTTATTCAATAACTATTACGTTGTATAATTTGAAAACAGTGTGACAGAAAAGCATCAAATTGCAATCATTATTTGGAAAACTTGCTACCAAATCCAATACTCAATGCGGCAAAATATTTATGACAATCGATTTTTTTACTGTGTAGAGACGCCAATCGTTCAGGATAAAAGTACAAAAGAAGGATTTGAACAAATTTGTTAACGCATTCAAAAATCCGTATATGTGTGACAGAAATACGCAAAAAAACACATGTTTTACGACGTAAAACGATGACAAATTTTGGACGAAAAATAAAACCCGTTGCTCGGAGGATGCCATATGTGGGGTCGATAAAATTAAGCCGCGGTTTTGTTAAATGGCCATAGAGCGGGGACTATTTGAAAGGAAACATTATAGCACAAGTGGAACAATTAAGTTGGAATATGGCAATAATTCGGGCCGTAACAATTTGGGAATAAAATCAAAATGCACAGACAGGTGTGGAATCAGGCACATGGGTAACGATTTTGCCTCTACAGGGGCGAGTTGAGATAAAAATCTTCTCTGGCATAGATGCCTGTAGGAGTTGGACGGGGTGTTGCCCCCTTAGGATCACATCCGTGTTCTTAAGCTATATATAAACTAGACTAGTTATCCTGCGCGAACAAGGTGTGGGAAGAATTTAGAATATATCGATAAAAATTTGGGAAATCTGTCTTGCTTTTCTGGAGGGAGGTGGTGGGAACGAAGTATGAGCCCCTCTCGCTTGACATTTTGGGGAACCGGTGCCTACCCTTCCATTGTTCCTTGATTTCACACACAAGGATTGTCGTTAACATGTGGGCACCATATATTATATATGGGAATATCCAGAGCTAGAACACAGGAAGAGCTTGAGTAAGCTGCTCAAATGTTTCCGAAATCTGCTTTATATATCAAGTTTCCCGGGCCTTCGGGCCAAAATTACGCCCACCATAAATCTCTGCGGCAACTGCATCAACACTGCATGTATGCGCCATGCATTGACCGTATATTAGGCAATTCCGACTCTGAAAGAAAATCAACTCTCCGGTCCTGCTTTCCGTACAGATTCGATACGAGTTAGACAAACTGATCACAAACTACCATCATTCAACCTATGTTACGATGTCTTGTTCTAAGTTAGAAAGTTCCAACTTAAATACTCCGAACCAATCCATATATTCATTTATGCATACCAGGTTAAACAGGTTCTAATTGACCTAAGGCTGTGTGAATGGACCAAACAAAATCCCCAGAAGTATCCATCTGGCAGTATTTTCTTTGATCTAAAGTTAATTCCTGCTGAAGATTAAACTACTTCCTACTGAAACCATTTGTTCTACCTACGTTTTACAAGGCAATTTGATGAGGAAGTTTTGTTTTCTGTGGCTGTGAAAGGATATTGAATACAGCCTATACGATCGCGGTTATCCGTAAATTATATTAACTTAACAGTTTCAACACCCAGTGCCGCGGATTGGAAGAGCCAAGACCTACTCCAACCCTTGTCTACGCCCCTGCAGTCATCGCATATATATTGGATCACTCATACGAGTGACAAGCGGCCCACGAAGCATCTCGGAAATGGAACGGTTTTTTAAAGCACAAAGCTTCGTCCATTGTCAAGAAAACACGGTCATTTTTGAAAAAAACAAGTCGTCAAACTGTTGTTTACAAAAACACTCTCAATGGGAAAACGACTGTGTGTGTCAAGTGTCCTCAATCCACTTGGGACTGCTCCTTCGTATGCGAACACGCGGCGCACTTTTAATAAACGGTATTGTGCCCACATAATAATATACAGAAATAAATTAAACAACATATAGAGCGTATATATATTCTATAGCATATATCAATATGTTTGTAATCCGGGGGTTAGGGGGTCAAGCGCGCCGAAGGCACAGCAAAATTAAAAAAAAATTTCGACAAAACCCCCACAAAAATTGGATAAACCTGGCAAAACGTCCGCCGTGGTCAACTCCCTGAGGACCTCGCCCCATGCCGACAATCTACCCCACTAAACCGAGGGACCTTCGACACTTAAACTCTATAATATATATATTTTTCAATTTTCCTTTTTCCTTATGTTTATTTTTCTGTACTATATATATTTGAAATATATAATAATAATAATTATAAATGACCACGTTCCTTATGTTTTTGTCCTCCAAAAAAAACAAAGTATATATATAGCAGCAATTGAAAATACTTCAAAATTCGTGTTTTCCACGTCAACTCCAGCGATCCATCGTAATATTTGTAAACAAATCAATAAACAAACAATCAAAATCAGAAGGTGTACATGAAAAATCCATACGAAGAGAATATACGAAGTTTTATACATCGAATGGATACATTTGGGAGCCGAAAAAACGTCCAAAAACATTGGAACTAATAAATATACACAACAACACACGGACGTCGGCCGAGTATGTAAACCTGGGAACGGGAGGGGGACCCGGAATATGGCGACTGAGGAAGCCTGATTCCGCGCTTGCTGGTGTCCTATGTTTTCCTTCAATATTCCTACAGAACTGCATTGATCCGCCGTGAGAAATACCTGGAAATAACCACCATATAACTAAACAGTCGGGCTTTTGCTGTTAGAAGGCAACGTAACAACGGACAAGAAATTACGGCTCAAATTAGTTTGAAATTTTCCGCCTACAGGTTTAGGGTTCGTTTCTTTAGATCCCACGACTCAGGCTCGGAAAAAACTGGTCGCACAGGAGCTATTTTTATTTATGGTCCTCTATAAACTTTGGCATCTTGTTTCGGAATTTTTGGACATTTTCAAAAATTTTGATTTTTTTTCTGGTCGGCACAACAAGTGAAAATTTCCTCAATTTCATGTCGATTTCCTCAATCGCATGTCGATCAGCCGAAGCACCCGGAAATATCACCGATTCAGGCTTAATTAAATCCTTTGCTGCGATCACCACTTCCTGGCCGTCAATAAAGCCATTCGAATAGTATATATATTTATTTTGCCTACATTTCCATAAAACCAAAAAAATGTGAATTTTTTTTCAATGTTTTACAATGATGAGGAAAGTCATAAATAAAAACTACAAGAATTATTATAGTTTTTGACGAAGAACTTTACCATTGTAAATCAAAAATTCCTTTAAATATGTCACCATCCACAAGGATCGATCAATTTTCAGTGCAAATCCGCCAGGAAAAACCAAAAAAAATCATTAAACTTGATTGACAATTATTAGGTTCCGAAGACGTTCCACTTGTTGTTTGCTCCTGACTTTCCGATTTGACACCAAGCGTCTCATCCGACATGGACATATCAAGACAAAACTATGTCTACTACGCTTAATTATATATGAGGATCGGATCTTTGCCTTTAGCCCCGAAATTTGCCTATTTTAAATAGATATAGGGATAATTTTGCTACGTACCATTCGACTCAGAACGAGGAGTTGGTTCAGAGCAAAACCATTTCCGCCAGCTTCTCGGAAACGTTTTTCATTTTTTCTGGTTCCCAGAGGTCCATGATTGGTACACAAAATTCTCCAAATTTTTTTCTCGATAAATGTATAATTATATATCATTCGAACCGCAGTCTCGAACGCGGAGGTAAAACTAGTAGCATGCTTTATAGCCAAGGTGGCCAATTCTGACGGTTCATAATGTAATTTGGCAAAATGTACACTGCTATATTGAGGATTAAATTATAAAATGAGCCACCGAATATCAGTCATGTGTCCTGAACATTTGGGAAGATATACAGATTATTGTATTAGTAATTTGCAACTACATAAAGGATCAATTGCTCTACACAATTATAAAAACCAAAACATTGGTATAATTCAAGTCGTTTTGAAGATATTACCACTTTCGTGTATTTTGGGTTCGATTGGCCTATTGCAAAAACCTTTTTTGAACCAACCATTCAGCAAAATAATGACAATAACATCACACTATTTGCATCTATATGACGATAAATTGCTTTATAGAGATTGCGGAGATATTACCACTTTCGTGTATTTGGGGTCTCATAGGCCCATTCTAGAACTCGATTTGACCCAAATCCAGGATCCTAACAGCAAATCACTTATATGACTATAATATAAATATCTTGAAGTTTTAAAAGAATATTTGGTCTACAAAATGAAGCCAATATAACTAAGGAACCGTTTTCCGGGGAAGGGGGGTGAGATATTAAAAGTGGATTTTGCGCCTTTAAAGGCCACTAAATACAGATTTCGAGCTTTCAAATGAGCTATCGCGCGAGTCAATCCACCAGCCGAAGTTGAGTTATGCCTTCTACCCCAAAAATTCCCACAAACGGGCTACGTCAAAATTTTAGTGAGAATTCACTACGCCCGTTCCACTCACTACACTCAGAGTTTAATCACCGCAATCGGTTCATGGGTTAATGGCTAATGTTTAGGATTTAGCATAAAAAGCAACAACTCTGTAGCCCGTTTACGGTGATTTTAAAATCATTCGAGTCAGACCTTTAAAATCATTCGAATTATACTAACAATACGGTTCGAATAATGAAATTATACCTTTGTTAAGGAAAAAATTTTCAAACCTTTCGGATTACAAGAGATGAACCATGGAGACCATTTGGAACCCAAAAAAATTCTAGGAAAAGCCTGTCTTAAAACTGACGGGATATTTTCTGAACCAGCTTGTCGAGTAGAGTCGAATGGTACCAGAATTATGGACGTATCTACAAAACTGACAAATTTTGGACTGTTAAAGGAAAAGTCTACACCTATATTGTATAATATAAATTAAATATATATTGTATATATTACATATATTATGTTTGGACCACAGATGAAGCAAAATATGGAAAATCCTAAACAAAATTTTTTAAACCTTCAATTATGGTTTTCCCTTTTTCTGGAACCGCAAGCGGAACCAAATTTTCGCCGAGCCCGGAATTCGGGTTACTCCCTGATTTATACATGAAAATTTACAAAAACTACTATTTCATTATTTTATTTCCTAAATGTCTACAATAAATTATATATACAATAGCAATAATTGGCAATAATAACGCTGTAGTCTTCGATATATGCGACATTTTCACATAAGATATGAATTATCTACACAGTAAACATATATATATATATGTGTGTGTGATAAGACGTAATTATTGCGACATCGTGACAAAGATGCGAACAATGAAAACTAATATTGAACTCAAAATTTACTAAAAACCAAATTATAAATATAAGAGTTACCAAACAAGTTTTATAAAAAAAAACACAATAGTATGATGTAGGAATAATTTATGGGACCATGAAATACATTACGATCACAATACCATGACCCACAGGATGACCCAGGGAATATCCCGCCCCGCCCCCAATTGGTTTTGCCTGGGCCGAGTGTACCGGTGTTACCCCAATAGAGTTTTATGAGTGAGATTTGATCGGATAAATGGAAGCAAAGGCATCGCAAAGCCTTCAAAATTGGTGGGAGTTGGTAAAAAAGTAGGAGTGAATCCGATTACTCAAACTCATTTTACTTTAACGCTCTACATTACAAATACTAATTACAAAAATGATTACATAAGTATATAATATATGTACAATAAATAATGATACAACGATATTGTAGGCGATGTTATCGGATAATAAAGTTTAAATCAGACAGAGAGCAAATTCCACTTACATCATTGATCATAAGGTTTCTGTCATATTTTAGGAGAACGGCTTAAGTCTATTTTATCTAAAAACGCTTCTAAATTTGTAACTGTCCGGCGCTTCAAACCTGTCTTTCGGAGCCAATTACTGAATTGGGCAGTTACCTATTTCCAGACGTTGATAGTTCTAACATCCAAGTTGTTTGAGTTTCAGCAAGTTTTTACCTTTATCACTTTTCCGCAATTACGACGTGTGTTAGAAATTGTGAGCCAACGTAAAGATATTGTGACAAGCGTTGATTTCATGTCACTTAAAAACCATGATAAGATCATGTTCAACTCAAGCGGTGCTAGCATATATTGCGTTAAACTCTCAGGATATGACACTTTCGGGAATCGTTGGTGATCGTGGAGTGACGGTGGACTAAGTTATCTATATTCGACATATAACACGGCGACGAAACTTGACTTGCATATTCAAGAATAGGACGGACATGCGATAAGTAAGATTGCATAAAGCGCGTCAATATTGATAATACCAAGAGTGCATTACCGAAGAGTACGACACTTTCCCGCATTCTAATGTTAACCCGTGTGCGACGACAGGGGCGTTTTCGGCCCGAACCGCCTCATTTCTGAGACCTTCA
>JASANE010016976.1:0-105261 GCA_030248225.1 Trileptium ribeirensis
AGAAAGTCCTAAAATTTTATTTGAAGGCGGGGACACAATGTGTTTCTCCCGCAATGGCGAGTTCTAGCGAAGGTCAGGGGCAGAGTCTTAATTCTGTTTCTTTTTGAGCAATGGTCTCCAGAGAAGACCATTGTGTATTGCAAGGGCGAGCGTTAGCAAATTTAATCGTTTTGATCATGTTCTTATTTGAGTCCGAAACTGGCGCACACCACTAAACGATGCACCATCGGCACCGATCGATGTCGGCTGAATTTTGCTCGGCTGGGGGTTTGTTCCTCCAGCTCATTTCGGTTATACTAGGGCAAACGGACACCTACAAGTCCTCCGGTCAGCCGTCCTAATGGTACTGTCGTATAAATGAGATGCCTACAAGTCGTCCATGTTTTCTAAGATCAACTTCAAACATATGAGTAAAATGATTCCGAGACAGCATTCCGTGAAACAGCAAAGACCTTAAGCTCAAGTTAGTGTGCCTAGAATTTGTTTAATCTTTTAGGTTCCCAAATTTTCTTAACTCGCAAAGCAGAACGAAATGTTTAAGGGTTTCCTAAAACCCGACGGAGGCTAGTCCTCCGTCCCTAATCTGCGTTTCTGTCCAAGCCCAAACACGGCATGAGCATGGACCGATCAACTAAACTGCCAATTTGGAAAACCGTCAAAACAAACCATCGAGCAAGACCTTATTTTGAGGTATGCACGATCAAAAATTTTACCGTGGTCGACTCAGGAAAATTCGTCGATCCTAACTCAAGAGTAGCAAATCATGTAAAATTTGGACGAGAGGCGTCCAATTTATTGTACCTTACCTAAGACCACGGGGAATCAGAAAGACTTCGAACAGGTTTGATCAGTTATCACTGCACTCTGTACCACCGCCTAACGCCTCCTACGTCGGAACTCGATATTGATGATTAATTCATGAACGGGAAAAGGTGTAGCATTTCGGTGGGAGCAGGGAGTTAGAACCCGAACGAGAACGTTTCTACTTAAGTACGAGGTGTGCGCTACGTTCCGGGGAAACTAACCGAACAGTCTGTTACTCTTTAATTAACAGCGAAAGTAAACCCCTGTTGTCACTAAGCCTTCCTCACACTTACGACTGTCGATCCTCGGGGCAGCACCAGCTGAACCCCCTTCGCGAGGTATGTACCTGCGCGGAAATCTTGCGTCCATCGAATCGATCCGAAGCAAAAGCCAAAAGCGACAGAACAACAGAGCCATATGAAAACCATAACTACAAAACAAAGCGTCGGAGCCGGTCAGTAAAGTCGACCGAACTCCGCGCTGCCGAAGTCCAACTGATTCGTATTTTCCGAGTGTCGCTCGTAAGCTCGAAATTCTCGCCTGTATGTTACGATGGCGATTTTGTCGCCGTCCAATCGTCGTCGGTCGGGCAACGCCCATTTTTCTTGGGTTTTAGTTCAGTGTCCAATTGGGGACACTTCCGGAAAATTGAATCTTGACGGCTACCGTAAACCGTCGATGTCCTTAAAGAGAGTCGGCTTCAATTAAATTTGCCGACTTAAAGTTTGAATCTTCCGAGTACTCGGAAGTTGACCATCTGTGATTCTAGCCCCAAATTTCCCATGAAACCTGAGCTTTTAAGTTCAAATTTCCTGTAGTTAGCGCCGGATGTTCTTTGAAATCTAATCCAACGCCTACGTTCTTAAGACAACATCCGGTCCCAAGATGGTTAGATCCCCACACATTTCCCGTAATGTCCTTAAAAGTTGCAATCTGTCCCTTCTTTTGGACTGTTTAAGCTTCCTGTCTTAATTGGATCGGTAAACAGCGACATTTCCTTTGTGGTCATGATATGCCGCTCGTCAACTCAACTCAATCTCGTTATAGGAAGTGACCCGAGTCGCGAGGACATAGCAAAACGTCGAAAAAACTCAAGCTTAATTTAAGATTTTCAGCGAGTCCTCTCGTTCCGACGGCTTGCCGGGGGGAAGCCGACGACGGGAAAGCGCCCGTCTCGAGGCCAGAGACGGGGTGAATCCTTACGTACTCCTAATTTGTCCCGCGCCCTGCTCCAGGGCCCCTAGAGTCCGCGGGAGGGCCCTAAAGTCGCCCCCCGTTCGTCCTGCCCGTCCATACTTTGTCCGTCCGTAAAACTCTGAAATTTTATCAATTTTTGTATGTTTTGTCCCCGTGCGTCCTCGTTTACGTCGTGTCCTTATATAGATATATATATCTATATATATATATATATATGTAAATATAATACATACACACGTAGATACATACACATACTACACACAGTAGACACAACGGCGTCCTGAGCGACAGAAAGGTCGCTCAGGATAAACACAAACTCACAACACACCAAACACAACAACGACAAAGCAACAATAGAGAAAACCGACCAGAAACGTCGGTTAGAGAAAGAAAATGAGGACAAAAGCGAAAGGACAGCGAGGACACGAGGCGGGTGTGGGAAGGGAAGCGGGACAAGGGGAATCCGGGGCGATCTTCGAGGGGCTGGGGTCAGATTCGATCCCAGGACGAAAAACGGGGTCGATTGATACCAAACACGAAGGGGGTAGACTTAGTAACGGGTCGAAACCCACTCATGGGTTCTGCTATGTATTAGTATGGGGGCTTTTAGCGGGCTCTCCTGCGTTAACGGTTGGGCGGAGCGACGCCCGCCAGGTATCGTTGGACTCACCGTCCAACGGCGGTTCGAACGAGGGGTGATATCGCCACTGGGGCGGTAGGAGTAAAAACGGTACTAAAATTGGTGCGATTAGAGAGAGTCGTAGCTACAAAGGGGGGCGCGTTTGTCGGTCGTACGGGTTAACGGGGCGGCGGAGCGAGACCCGCCGGGTATTTTTGGAGATGTCTCATCGAGACGAATCTAATGAGGGGCGATTCGCCCATTTTAGGGTAGAGTGAAAAATCTCGATTTCTCGGTGCCCATCAGCGGTTGACGGCTGCTTGCTAGGCAATCTCGCGTGGCTGCCGCGGGTCAGCGGGGATTCAGGCGGAGGTTCAAAGCATATGGTTGGATTCAACTAGTCGCGGTGAACAAAACGAGGGGTCGCATGCGCCAGTTCCGACGTGGGGTATGGCGACGGGAACGTCGGGAAGTAGGGTTTCGCATTAGTTGCATACTGCAATAGGTTGAATAAACAAGGCGGTTTTGTCTAAAAGTTGTCCACAGGACACACACACATAAATAGACACATGTACATATTGTATATATGATATGTCCTAACTACATGGAAAGTAACAGTCCGGGTTCCACGTTGACAATCCTACCTAGCGTAAGTAGCGATTGTCTCTACGTGTTACAGGCGAAGTTCTGGCGTTGTCCGGAGCGGTGTTGGATGTCCGTCCGCGATTCCCAACGTGCTCTACTAGCCTGTTCCGGTTATTTTTCCGGATCAGGATACCGTAGACGATGGCGGGCCTTCGAATTGGCCCGGCATACGTCGTTCCACACGCTTGCGAAGACTGCCAAAGTATGATTTTCGCTTATTTTAACCTGCTGTTTTCCGTGACCATTACTCAGTACATTACTATAACCAAGTGAACTTAATATTTTTGATGTCGGTCTTAACAAACTTGCTTTCTTGAACGTGCAGTCAGGGGCCTCCTATTCCCGGACGGTCGTAACCGTCAACCCTATAACACATGGTGCCAGCTAGTTGGGTTTTCTACTAATTTCCAGTTTCCGTCGGCGTGGGGCTCTATTTTCGGTCTTACAGGTCGGTTGAGGCGGCTCATTTCCTCATAATTTGGTCTGATTGCAACACTCGTCCCTAACAAAATCGCAAATTACAACGAAAGTATGCGGCACGTTATGCGAAACAATTAATTAATATAGTACGACAATGGTATACAAAACGTTCCCCTTACTATAAAGCGACATCATTATGCAAAACGGTTCATCAATACAAACGACACTTTCATGCAAAATGGTTCATTATTACACCAACGACACTGTTATACAAAATAGTTCATTATTATATAAATGACACTTTTACACAAAATGGTTCATTATTATATAAACGACACTTTTACACAAAATGGTTCAGATAATCGACACTTTTATACAAAATGTTTCATTATTATATAAATGACACTTTTATACAAAATGGTTCATTATTATATAAATGACACTTTTACACAAAATGGTTCAGATAATCGACACTTTTATACAAAATGTTTCATTATTATATAAATGACACTTTTATACAAAATGGTTCATTATATAAGTGACACTTTTATACAAAATGGTTCATTAAAATAAGTAACGTTTTTATACAAAATGGTTTTATTTTTATTATTTTTTTTTTTGAATTACAAAATAGCCGTGTGCCAACGCGTCCCGATGCCATTTGGAGTGTGAGAATCCTGGAATGTTCGTGACAGGGCCGAAGCGGCCCTGTTACATCTCTTATATTTTTAAATGGAAATTTTCGGACTTAGATATACGGGTTTAGAATAATGTCTGTACGTGTCCGTTTGATTGTCACCGTTCCCTCTCTTACATCGGGATCCCCATCGGGATCCCCTGTCAAAAAGGAGGCGCAGAATGACTAATACCAGAGGACCCAAGAAGGAAGAGAAAAGAGAAAAACCCCAGAATAAATTAACCTGTATATACAGACAGTGAAACACTAAGTGTTACACGAACGATTGTTGCTTTTGTTTGTTTTATTTGTTCGGCAAACTATTTTTGTGACGGATGTTGGCTGTGCTTCATTACTGTGGTGATCCCACAGTCCCTACAACTCTAAGTCCTCCTCCTATATTTTAAGGGGAAAAATGACTTTTTACCTGGGTTTGAAAGGTTGATCTGCTTGCTTTCGTGGTCTATAGTTCCTTCCGCTATAACATGCATGTACAGATAAGCACAAGGTAATATAGTACAATGACATGGAAGGTTAAAGACATTACATTATAACAAATATACCCAGTATCGTCCTAGGTCCATAGCCCTTGTATCATTGTCCTGTATTCCTTTTCCGTCTCTACTCCCGTTTTATGGGATTTGCGTTTCCACCCACTGACGAAGGAAGCCAATGTATGGCTCCGTGATTTGGGGTTCTGCGGGCGGGTTGTCGCTGGTACCTGCCTCCCAGGCATTTGTTTCTAATAGTTCCGACGGGTATCGGGGCATGGTTGATTTCCATGCCCGATCGGGGAACTGGCGTTTAATGTTTTGAAACAGTTGCGTAAATTCCTGAGCCCATGTGTTTACATCATCTAGTCCAACATCCCAAGTCGGTGGCGGGGGTGCGATAATAGCTCGGGCGCCATCGTTCAGGAGGTAATCGAATGAGCAAATGTGCCGCCGCACACGGCGCATAACTTTGCTTGGTGTATCTAATAGACGGCCTTCGTATGGCTTAGATCGAAGGGCGGCCCTATATCCGCCAAGTATTATAATGGTCTCGGTTTGAGGCGTCGCAACACACGTCGCCAAGCGTATCAGGAACTGCATAGTGGCACTGGGCCAGGCGATGGCGAACCATCCCTTCGAAGCGGCCATCTTCACTAGCGGTGCGGCCATATTGTCGCCCAAAATAAGGACCTTGGGCCAGCTGGCAATTCCGTGACGGATGAAGGTCCGTATTTCTTCCAACAGACGGCCCATGACGTTGTGGCATTGCCGCGGGCGTCGGCCGAAGGCGATGTCTTCCGGTCCGAGACCGATTCCCCAAAAAGAGTCCGAGCGGTTCGCCTCGAGCAATTGAGCATGACCCGTGGCGAGTAGGGCGTTTTGGAATTTTGGGATTTTGAACTTTTCGAGGAGCACCGTTCGCATGAGGTGCGGTAGGGCTGGGCGAAGGTGCTCCGTTGTTTCGGGGTCGAGGAATTTAGATTTGTTCCTCCGTGAGATGGCTTTGATGTCTCGAGCTCCCAATTTGAGATCGGAGATATCTTGTCTGGCTTGATCCTCGTCGAATAAATAGGTGACGAGGAGCTGATAGCCTTGCTCCGTTGAAGCATACTCGATTGGGTATTGCGTAATTGTTTGACCCAACGGAGCCATATTTGATAGTTCTGGCCAACGTGTGCCTTTCGAAAGAAACGTTTCGATGGGAGCGGCATAGTTGATCGTATAGAATGGCACACGCGGCGACGGGGTTTGTTCCATGTTGTTGGTTTGACGGTTGGTGTTTCCTGCAATAATATTCGTCGCCATTAGTGGCGGTTCTTGAAGATCGCTTGGCGCGGGAGCTCGAGTCCTTGGGAATGATGTTTTGGGCTGGCGTCTACGCTACAATCGTCTTCCCCGAGGTGGTTGTCTGGGAGGTCGAACTACCTCCAGTCCAATGTCTCCCGGTCGTAATTGTCGTTGTCCGTCGTCCTCGTCCGGTTCCAAGTCGGGATGCGCGGCTAACATGTCCTCAATGTCCTGGTCGTCAAATATGTCCCTGAAAGGTTCAAACATGTCGTGCCGTGCACGAGCACTCCTAGCTGGTGGATTCATGGGCATGACAGGGTCACGATGTCGAGTCGGTGGAGCAAAAGGCACGGTTTGTCTAGCTGGGGCAGGGGGTCGGGGAGCAGGCTCTCGGGGTATCATACGTGGTATTACCACTCGGGCTTCTGGTCCGTGTGGTATATAGTCCGTATACACTCGGCGGCGGTCCCTAGCCTGACGATGTGGTTGGCGCCGAGTGGGTTCGGGAGGCTCAGTCCGGTCCTCGGTCTTCTCACCGAAAGGTCCTAACTCAGGAGATCCCTCGCTCTCCTCAGTAGAGGGGTCGAGTTCGAAGCGGGGCCTTCGACTAGGTCCCGGTAAGAGTTGACTCAGGGGTATCTCATCGTCCCAGTCTTCCCAAGTAACGTGCGGTTGAGCTTTGGCGCGTGCGGGTCGAGCTAGAGTCCCTTTTATGGCGGAGGATGCGCTGCGCGGCGGCGCCTTCTTCCTCCCCCGAATAGAAGAACCCTTGGTTGACTCGTCTATGGTCGATGTTGTCTCGCTAGCCGTGGGGACGGCTCGTCTCCGATATCGTTTAGCTTCGCCGCCCTCCGAAGATTCGGGGGGTCGGCGTGACTCTTTCGTATCTCGTTCCTTTTCCTCACGTCTCCTAGCCAAGCTCTCAACAAATTCTGTCACTATGTCGTCGGCGGCCGTTTGGGCCTCCGACGGTGGGTGCTGTATGATAGGTCCTGCTAAATATTCTACTAAATCGGTTGCGTCCTGAAGTTCTCCTCGAGCACGGGCCTCCTCATCCCTGATTCTCTTCCTTTCTTCTAATGCCCATTCCCATTCTGCTTGTTGGTTTTGTCTCCTAGTGGTCCAGCGACCGAAGGACGAAACCTGTGGGGTTCCGGCCTCTTGTTCCGGTAAGGGTGATAACGCAACTGGGGTTATCCAATGTTGAGGTGGGGTTTTAGCCTTACGTTCCGCGAGGGGTGAGAGTAAGGGTGGGATTGTCCATCGATGCGGCGGTGTTGGGGGTTCCACAGTTTCAGGTGAAGTGTCCTCGTGTTAAAGTGTTAAAGTGTAGTGTTTATGGATAATTTAATTACCTACAATTGATTCTGCATATTATAAATATATAAGATACATCTTGTAGTTAAAATAGGCGGTTGGTAATTGCTATAAACTTTTACACTACAGAAATATCGCACTTTGGACAGCTGTGATATGCCGGGAAACCGATGGATCTCGTGAAGGCAGGAAAATTAAACCCGAATTACAGATGTTCGATCCTGTATATGTACTTATGCCATATATATGCACGATAAAACCACTGGCAAAGGTAACATTGAGGGGTTAAATTGGAATGCATACCATGACGTCTCCATGTGCTAAGTATAAGCCTTAGCCTAAGCTTAGGTCCTCATATGAGACATATACTAAGCGTAATCCTGAGTCGGGAGCTTTCACACACCGGACCCCCGCTCTACCCTGATCTTTTTTCTAGCGATATAACTTAAGGCCCCTCAGGGTTACCATGGTCAAACCCCTTAGCACATTATTTTTGTGAAATAATTTATACTTCAAAAATCTAGATGTTTGTATATCTTTTAATATCTGTACTATATAATTACATAATTGCATTGTTATGAGAAAGTAGATGTGAGAAATGGCCAGATTTTCAAGATCTGGCTTGGCTCTTCTTGAACCATACCCGGCTCAGCTCTACTAGACTCTCACAAACAGGTCTTAGGCTCTGGATCGGCTCTTCATGAACCATGTCCGAACCACTCGGCTCTGCTCTTCCGATGGAAATCCAGGCTCGGCTCTTTCAATGTAAATTCAGGCTCAGTTCGGCTCTTTTAGACTCTTTACAATAAAACTTTGCGTTTCAAGAGAGAACAAAATCTACAAACGACATATATAGTTGCTTTCGCTGGTTTTAAGAGCCGATGTGAGGTTATCTCCGCCGTTCTTTCTGTTGACTGCCTAACCTAAAATGTGTTTGTTGTTTTAGAAGAAAGCTTTTAAGAGCTGACCGCAACATTTCTAAATAAACTAGACTCTACTCAGCTCGGCTCTCGGGGAAATATCTTAATGGACCCTGTCTCTTATCTTTAGACATAATGGAGAGCGGGGCCAAGCCGAGCAGAGCCCAGCCGAGAGCGTAGATTCTCACCTCTACGAGAAAGGTTAAATGCTAAATTCTGAGTATTTAAAACGCTAGTGAAAAAGCTAGTTCAGAACGAATTTGGAAAATGGTGACAAGTCTTGCATGCTCGTTTCATCGGTTCTACGGCAAAAGTCAAGCTGGGGAACGTAAGTTATATGCGACAATGCTATCCTAGATATAATAAGCTTAAGCCTGATCCTTACCCTGACCTAAGTCCTTAGATGTACAAAACAGAAAACTAATTTTGTGTTTATGTTATAAAGGGCCCCAAACGTGGAAGGTTTGTCCTTCTTTGAGTCTCTGCCACCATACACTATATGGTATGTCGGACAATATGGTGTTTACGCTGGTATTTTAAGATAATATACAAAGGTAGTTTACTGTCTATAATAGCATGGCGTAGACTACACCATAGTAGTCTTAAAAATAATTTCATGGTTTTAGCTAAAGCTGTTATTTACACACTTTATGCAATGTGTCTACGTATGGTGTCTTTGACACCGTCTCTAAAATCGATAGGCAGATCTATGCACTATAGTTAAGCTGGTGGTGTCCAATGCACAATCTATTTTGTTATATTATATTTGTAGGCAAATATTGTATACCACCGGATGGTATGCTGTAGACTATCGGGCGACAAAACTTCCCACATGTTGGGTTCTTTATAACGTAAACACCGCATAACGGACTTAAAGACTAAAGACTCATACTAACGACACGCATTAAATTGCTCTTTCTAAGGATCCAATGTTACGCTCATCAGCTTGACTTAAAACGATTCTACGAAAGTATAGGTCTCCCCCTCCCCGTACACCCCAGGGCGAAATTGGTAACTTTTGAAGATACAGCAATAATTTTGGTACCATTTGACTAAACACCAATGCGGTTTGAATTCTGGGCCCATGTCACCTTTATGGACACGACGTTATAACGTTAGAAAAAAGATCAAATTAAAGCGGGTAGTTCGGGGGCGGCATCACCCCGACTTAGGCTTAGGCTTAGTACATGGCTCATATAGCGATCTTAACTTAGGCTAATACTAAGGCTTAGGCTTAATATATCGAGAACGGCATGGCATGCATTTCATTTCCGCCCCTAAAGGTTACATTGGCCGAATTATGTATAATTACAATTTACCGAAGAAAATCTTTGAGAAAAATTTAGGTAACAAGAGGATTGGAAAACGAAATAATAGTAAAATTTTTTTCCTTAAAACTGGCCGAAATGGACATTTGCCGAAATAGCTCTTCCAACTGAGACAAACGGTACCAAAATTATCACTGTATCTTAGAAATTGAGGAATTTCAGTTTGGGAGATAAGGGAAAAGACCCAAAGTCTAATTACCGTACCTTTTCTTCACTTAACAGTTTTAGGATGCATTTTCATGATACATCCAGGTCAGTGGCCCATAATTCCCGCGGTAAATGGGGAATAACGTCTCACGATAAACGCAATTTGACAATTATGTACCTAATTCGTATTTTTTGCGTATTAATATTCCTATTTGATTTCAGCATTCGCCGCAGCAAGCCTGTTCACTTTTCCTGCCAGAACAATTAGGCTAGCCTGATTTTCTGCCCGGAAAATTAAATACTACGTTATTGCAAAATATGAAAACTTGTCAGTTTTTCGGTGCCGACTTGGAGCATTTCGAACCAGATTTTTTCAGATTTAATGGCGGCTCGAGGAAAAAGTTCAAAGCTTCAACCAACCCATTTGCAAGTCATAGAACATTACCGCTTGCTTTTTCTCACCCAATATGAAGGAAGGAATTAAAACATCGGCTGTGACACCTGTTACAGATGTACGTATAATATTTGATATTTCATTCATTCACACTATCAACTGTAGTCGTTTTAGCATTGTAAATGCTACGTAAATACACGATGGACGGCTGTCAACCATCTTCGCGGTTAAAAAATACCGTCGGATGGAAGCTATTGAAAACAGTGAAAGCCAAAGCGCGAAGTGAGGGCCAAGGTATCGCGGTTTAAATTGGACGCCGAAGGTAAAGCTTTAAAAATTAAATTAAAAAAGTTTACAAAACATGTGTGAAAGAAGAATGCTTTTGCGCGATTATCACGACATATTGGTGATATTTTTGTAGAGATATTGTGTTCGCAACTATGTTAGACATATATTTCTGGGATGACATGAAAGAGGATTGCGACAAATATGTTGCCATTCGTGATGTTTGGCAGCGAGTCAACCGCATATGCTTGGATATGGACAATATCCCATAGCACCCTTTTCCAGCGAAATCGACATGGCATCACGTCGAAATTAATTTATGCAGTATGGAACCTTCACATAGCGCTAACCAATACATTCTGGTTCTCGTTGAGTTGCTCTCCAGACGGTCAGAAACCGTCGGGCGTTGCCAGACAAACAAGCTACAAACATTGCTAAGGCGTTATATACTAGTTTTCTTGCCAAATTGTTTTCGCCATCATCTTGTCCGATCAGGGACATGAATCCGTTAATTCGGTTTTCCTTAGTCTTACAGCTATCAACAACGCAAAATGGTAGGTATTAGCTAGCTATCACCCTATGTCCGAAGGATTTGTCGGGCGCTTTAATTATTACTGAAATTGACTTTGATGAAAATAGCTGGGAACGGAGATAAAAAGACTTGGGACAAATACTTACCTGAAGCTCTGTTTTCTTACAGAAATGGCCCTCATGCTACTTCGAACATTAACCATTTGAGTTAATGTGTCTTCGACATCCAACATCTGTTCAATTGGACGAGGTAGATCCAAATCCTGAGATTATGTTGAACAAGTTAGCGGTATCACGCGACAAAATCGAAGAGAAAGTACTCCAAGGCATTGCAAAGGCTCAAGAGAAAATGAAGATAAGACATCATCATCGGCGGAGGAAAACAGAACCTTTTGCCCAAGGCGATTAATACCCTATTTAATCCCTGCCAGGCTGGTCGAAAAAAGCCCAAAAATGAACAACTTAGTGTGCGCCGTTCAAGGTAACTGAAGTGTTTCTTAAAAACGTTATTTGGCACGTAAATTACAAAACAAACGCAGTTGTTCATTGAAATGTCCTCAAAGTTATTCAAGCAGTGTGTCAGAAATGTTGAAAATGACGTTAAAGTAATCGGTTCTGAGCGTTGCTCGGATGCACAGTTAATGTTCAATCCAACTAACGGGAATTGACAATGTTGGGCTTCGGAAAAGCTGAATGTGGCAATTGTAAAACCTTTTCGCTAGCGACAGAAAGGCAAACCGAAGGGTATTATCGAGATTGTCCTAGGTGGGACTGTTTCTTGAGGGCTATTTGCTATTGCGCAGCAAGGTTACAAAAAAGACATGAAAGTTAGGGACGCGATCGTGCAGTCCATGGAAACCGAGATTACAGAAGAAAAGGCGAGCGCCATTTTTGAAGCTAATAAGGCGGTTAAAAACTATATAGAAGAGCAGAGTCCAGCATGAATAAAACAGGCCCTTAGGCTACAGATATAGAAATCCATGTAGCTGCTTCATTTTAAAATACAGACATTTCTGTGTAAAACCAAAGTGGAACCTTCAATAAAAATGCTGTGTTCGATGGGTTGAAGTATCCCTCAGATGGCGTTAGTCAAAAAAAGTAAATTCGATCGCTCAATATTCCTGAATCATTCTGGCATCGTGCATTATGACACAGTGGACAGTGTATATATTACGGGTAATAAAAATAGAGTTTGTTTTAGTACATGGAGACAGTTTCGATTTCTATCATTTTAACTTCATTTTTTGCTTTTAATCATCACGTGTGCGAGAAACTTTGAGTTCCAATCGTTGTTTGCTGTCTTAGCTGCAGTTGTAGAATCATTTACTTTTATCATTGCTCGAAAGAAAATCAGGCTGGGGAAATCAGGCTGTGATACCGGCCCTTCTCGTTGCAAAATTTCAGAACGGCCCGTCCCGTTGAAATTCGAAGTCAGCAAAGCACGGTCCAGAGCTGCAAAATTTTGGCCCAACCCTTCCCGACCCGATTGTAATCGAGTGTAGGCAAGGCTTTAGGTTTATCAGAGTCCTCTACCTAAAAATTTGTGAGTGCCCCCTGCGATATTTTTTTGATGTGAGAGACCCATGAGACTCGGTTGAGTACTCCTCTGTGCGGTGAAGGCGCTCCGCAAATTTTGGAATATTTGCCGAAAATTTGGGAAATTCAGTAAAATAGGCACAAATAGGAAACATTTGAAGAAAATTTTACCGAAGTAAGGGAATAGTAAGTGAAGACTCAAGAACTTTCAGTGCTTTTTTCTGGAGACAAATTCAAGCAGCCGTTTGCTCCAGGTGATTAATATTCTAAAAATGTGAGGGGCCCCTGGGTTTACCCAATTGGAGAGTATGGGGCCCTAAGTCCTGCGGTGAAACTCAATATAAAGGATACAGGCGATAAAAAGATAAAAACGCATATATGAAATGAGCGAGACAATAAATCCTTACAACGAACTCCAAATTATTGAACAGTGTATTAATCGTTCGGTGTTTTGAATTGAGAACGAACCTAAATATTTCGGCCCTACCATTCCCGTTAGAAATCGAGGTCGGCCCGGCCCGGATATCACCGTTTATATACATTGCTGAGTTTAGGGTCGCAGGATGGCTAAGCTGTTGGTAATTTCTAGAGTTGTAGCGCTGTCCTGTGTGAGCCGCACAACATTTAGGCAGAGTTAAAGGAAGCGGTTCCCTGACCAGTTCAGATTTTGTTTAAACTGGCAAGTATAATACAGGAAGTCTCGATAAGGTTAAATACAAGTTTTCTACTTGAAATTAACGGTCCATCTTTATCTGAAGAACCCGACATAGAATAAATTACAGGGAAGCAATGGGAGTGGCTTCGTGTTCTTAAAACCAGTTAAGATCGAAAATTTGAAACTAGAGTAAACATAATGTGAGCCTCTTTGACACAGTTGCTAACAAAACCCAGTTTAAAAATAATTTTGAGCTACACTGACAGCATATTTTCTACTTTATAGGAAGCCGGTTTGTATAGCTAAATAGAACAGCACGGAAAGGAACCTCAAACTCAAAAACATCTACAAAATATGAATGGAACGACAGCCGATGAAAGTGGCACATATTTCGAAGAATGAAAGAGCTGGTGTTTTTTCCGCACAATATATCAATTCCATTGCAGTTTTATTCTAATCTGGTTTCATCAGTTCTGTGACTTTAAGCATATATATTAGCTAAATTAGCTCTATATTGTTCAAGTGTTGGTTCTATAAACTCGCGCAGCGCAACCACTTTTGGATATTTCTGTCTTTTCGATAGTTCTTGGAAGTCAATACCATATTATCACAATCACCTAATTTTCGGAAACAATTTTATGGTTAGATTGTAAATCGCAATTTAATTGTCCTGCAATTATAATGAAAACAATGTTTATGTTTGTAATTATTATGGTAGTAGTTAACAGAAATAGCTTGACAAAAGTTCGCTATTTAATATATGACATCACGACGATTGATCTGTTATAGGCGTTCGCTTTTTCCGATGTTGGTTTTAGTATATAACCATGGGCGCAGATAAGGGGGGACAGGGGGACTGTCTCCACTTTTTGAAGTGGGGGACAGTCGCCCGCTGTTCAAAATATCATCTTTTAATAAGCCATGAATTAAAACAATGTTGCATTTGGCATTTTATGTTTAGAGGTGTCCTACGAAGCTGCCCCCTCCCACTTTTCAAATCATATCTGCGCCCTTGTTTATACCGATCCGTTAAGTTAACCCTTAGAATTCTGAGGGGGGGTTCACTTGACCGTTTCAGAGACGTTTACCGTCATAACTTTTGTAAAACAGTTTCTATACTTACAGCATCTCTTGACAAACATGTTCAATATCATTCTAAACGTTGGCATAATTCGTTGTTGTTAGGTGTATGCATGGCAAAGCAATGCGGCGCCAAATTATAAAGGGTGCAGTGGCCCCCGTCAGACTGCTGCGACTGTAATTTGTATTAAATTTAGATGTCATTTTCTAGCACCACGAAAGTCTGAAGGGGGTCCAGTGGAGCCCGCATCTATTTTTTCGCCATTCGATATAAGAATTTATCTTGTATTATTTTAGAGCACTTGTAGTAAATCATCACGATAACACTTCAATAACATATAGCGTCAAATTTATCAATTCGCTAAAAAATTTACAGTGATCCATTGGACCCCCTTAGACATCTGCATTTGTTGAAAACCTCAGACTTCTGAGGGTTAAAAGATGTATTCATATATCAAAGACTCTTAAGCAAAATGTTGAGAACAGTGCGCATCTCGAAACACTGTGTTAACTGAGTTTGTAGTGTAATATTCAATTGTAAGGCTGTCGAACGGTTTGCAAAGTTCTTCAAAGTACTAAGCAACATGTCCTCCATAGCTTAGTTGTTTTTTTGCGATCATACAATCCGGGTTCAACTTCTGGCGAGACTCTAGTTTGTCAAACAGTTGCACGAAACACAAAATAAATCGAGAAGGGGTGCAAATTTACTGTAGAATCTAAAACGCTCGCCTACCCAAAATCGAATTAGCTTATTTTCTTTTAAAAAAGTTCATACATTTTAACTTTTGGAGTCAAACTGCATAACGAAAGACATTTATGCATTTTGTGGCTTCATTCAGCAATATTGCAAAGTGTACATTCCATTGTCACTGGGTTCAATTATTTTTTGTTTAGCTTTCCAATTCACTGATGGAACAATAGTCTTGATTTTTGGCCTTGTACGAAGCAGAATCAATATGCAATGATTTAGCAACAAATGCATTCCGAAAATCAAGCGCAAACAAACAGCGGTGTATCAATCTTTCTGAAAGTCAAAACGATTCAATTTTAGCCAAACATGAACCATGCGTTGCTCTGCGGACCTGGAGTATTTGTGTTCAACTGTCGGCGTGGGCGTATTGTTTTAGTTATTTATACTTTTCAGCAAAAAATACAGAGTTTAAAAAGGCAAATACTAATCAAATTAAATGAAAAATGAGCCAGTACCAGCGTCCATATCAAATCGCGCATAAAAAGCCAATTCAATCCTAAATGTGCACTGGGCTAATGATAATACCTGTGTACAGCAGTTCGTACCTTATCTAAACAAGTATGTATGTCCCAAGAGCCAATTTCACAAAATACTGGAAAACATAATCTTCACATAAATTCACGTAATTTAATACAAAAGCGTGGAAATTCAGACAATAAAATGATACTCAGCTCAACCTGACAGCGACAAAGGCGATTTCACAAATATCTAAATTTTCACACATTTTCAAGTATCAGACTGAATTGTCACATTACTTCCACTGTACGCGACCTGACAGATTGAATTTTTAAAAGCGGATAAATAGCAAGCGTGACCTGACCGCTTAAGCCACGGAAAAGTTTAAATTTTGGAAAGTTTGAATTATGGACCGGAGAAACTTATTGTCTGTGTATACATGTTGTGCTGCGAAATTGTCATACGATTTATGTATGCATTATAGAGACCGTGGAACGGAATTATATGTAATCACGGAAGTAGGAATCCAGAAAATTTTGTGGAATTAAATGTTTTATTCGACCCGACCCTATGAAAATAGTCTTGCACAGAAAACCTAGCTTCGACGCTAAGCACGCAAATGCATGAGACAGCGGATGCATTTTTATTTTCAATGTATACATGCTTCAATATATACCATGTTATATTTTAAGAGTTGTAGTGGAGTAGGGGCTGTTGATACTTTTTGTTATGACGGCTATCGGAAGTTAAAAAGGGGACGGGATTCGTCACCAAAGAGTGTGCGGTCCGATGTGTGGCCAGTAATATGCCGGTGGACGATTCGGTTGACACGCGCCCTTACTTTTCCGTGATCACTATCTATGCCTTATATTTTGCGGCGTGAGGTTGCTTTAGTCACTCGTGTTTTAGGTAGTTAGGCACCAAACACGTATCAACTATGTTTATTATAAAGCAGATAAAATATTAAGGCACCAATTCTTTTAAGGCACCCGTAGATAACTCTCGACACTATTCTCTAATACCCGTATTGTTGAGATCACGCTTGAGCTCCACCGCTAATTCCTTACTAATATTTTGATAACGGGTAAGAGAGAAACAGTAAAAATGGATATTTGGAAGTTAGAAAATTGGTAAACTGAAAATCGGTAATTGAGAAGTTGGAAGGAAGTGAACATGAGAAGTTGGTAAATTTGGAAAAGAAGTTGCAAATTTTTTAAAGACGTAGAATTGGGAGAATGTGAAATTTGATAGATAAGAAGTTGAGGAATTTGGACGTTAGGAAATTGGAAATGGATGTTAGAAAATCAGAATTTGGGAAAACATGAAGTTAACTAGCCTGTAAGTTGATCGATAGGAAATTGGGAACTTGGGAAGACGGGAAGTTGATAAGATGGAAAATCAGGAGGATGGCAAGTTTATAAATAAATTAGGACGTTGGCAAGTTGGTAAGACAAGAAGCTGGAAAGATGGTAAATTGGCAGATGGGACTTCGGAAAATAGGAAATTGAGAAGACAGGAAGTTAGAAATATAGGAAGTTGGGAAATTCATAGTCCGGAAATTGACAGATGGGACGTCGGAATATAGGGAAAATTGGAAATTGAGAAGACGGGATGTTAGGAAGATGGGAAGTTAGGAAACCGGGAAGATTGGGAAATTAATAGTCGATAAATTGGCAGATTGGGCGTCGAAAAATGGGAAATTGGGAAGACAGGAAGTTAGGAAGATTGGAATTAAATTGTGTGCAGAAGTTTGAAATGGGACTACAGCTATTATGGTTCTGCAGATGATGAAAGTAAGTATGCTTGCGTCGTATGTGTTCAATACGCGAAACGCAAGTTGCCTAAAACGTCAAAAATAGCGCTTGACAATGGAAGTTTTGCTCAGCGTTGCGATTTACAAATTGCGAAACCTTGCGTCTTCTGGCTATTGGAGGTACAAATGGAGTTTCATGGGTTTAATATATATTTACTGAAAACTGTCGTAACATTTACTTTTAATATTTTGCTGGTGTAATGTTGTCTTTTTGAGACTTTGAATCGGGTGCATAGGGTTTTCGATTTGAGCCATGAAGTTTACCGCAGTTCGAATGATATATAAAATTATGCATTTATCGACAAAAACATTTTTCGACAATTTTATGTACCAGCCGGGGATCATTGCAAACCCAAAAATAGAAAAAAATTGCTTTTGTTTTCCCAATTTCCCGTCCTCCCAATTTCCCATTTTTCCGTTTTCCCAATTTCTCATATTGTCCACCACGACCATACGGGAAGCCAGGTGAGCGGGAAATGAGGAAAACGGGGAATTGCGAAATTGGAAAACAATGCGCAAAGACAGGTAAACCACTTCACCACCAAGAATTTTAGGTGAACTGGATGAAGTTTCGATGCCCTTTGTGAGCATATGTTTTCTTTTTGTAAGCCATTTCCTCCACCACACTCAACAGAAAAGGAATTGAATTTCTTCATTTTTAACAACACCAAATTTTTTCTGCATGACCTATCCCTATTAATTAGGTTCATTTTTCTTGTTTTCAGCGTTAGACTGTAACTATTAAATATTGGAACAATTGTACCTGTTGCTCAATTGGTTACTTTTGTCAAGCAATATGCCCGTGCTTTTTAATCATTATAGGCACGGATTTATAAGTCGAAATGAGTTATAATACTAAATTTTGACGGGAATTAATGTTAGCTGCGGCGGAGGGCCTTGATTCTGACGCGTGTAACAGTTTTATTGTTTGTCTTTGTGATCTTATAGTGTATGTTATATTTTTCGGCACGTTGAGTGCGGCGAATTAATTAACTACAATCACCACGAATAGTTCATGCCTTTTCCAGTGATTTTCAATGGTATTAGAATCACATTTTCCGATGTCCCATCTGCCAGTTTCCCCACTGTGTCCCATGTCACTTTTAGGAGCTTCCCAATTTCCCAGGAAAGATTTTTTGTTGTATTAATGAGTATACCTAAATAGACACACAAAACATAGCTGAACAACGCCGCAGGAAGACCTATATGCGTACCAACCGCTTTTCCTTTCTATCTGGTGTGTTCGTTTTATCTCTCCTGTGTTTCTCTTTGTGTGTATTCTATTTCTAGCAATTGGAATACACATCGTAGGTACTAGATAGCTGCCGTCTTTTCGGTTACACATATATACACGTAATGCTCACTAATTTTGTGTGCTTCCTTTGATGTGTTGTGACAAAACTGTATACAAATATATCTATATTGGTAACGTGAGTTTTAATAGGATTTAAAAACCTGAACACTGTTAAATAGGTGTATTGCGCTCATCTGGTTTGGCGTTGCTAGAAAAATTGCTTTATTGCAATTAAGATCCCTAATCTTTGACAGATATATAGTGTAAGTCGGCATGTGGCTTATACAGCGAAGCCACGGTTTGATGCTACAAGTTATTAGTATTATTGCTTGTAGAGACGAACACCAGTTGTTTAGTATTAATTGCTTTTCCCACTAAATGTTAAATATGCGCCCCCTACCTTAATAATTCAAATAGATACTACATTTGTAACCAAATTCATATGGATTCGGTTTACGATCCAATATTTATAAGCAATTACAATTTAAGAAATAATAAACAAATGCTAGTTATGTAACCAAATTTATCTGGATTCGGCTTACGATTCCAATATTTATAAACAATTAAAATTTAACAAATAACAAACGCGTGGATTATAACATTTATAAATATAAATTTATAAACAAATGTCGCTGCATCAATTATGGTGACTTTGATATTTTGTTGGTTCTAACCTACGTTATCGGCAATCGTATATGTAGTTTTAATTTTAATATACAGTAACATTGCGAAAAATAGCCAGTCAGCGTCGGTATTAGTTTTAGGCAAATGTAGAACAGTGTTTTATATGTCTTGTTTTGCAATGTTATAGTTTCAAGACATTAAATTTTCAAAAATTTAATACTTTGGGGTGTTTTAGTCTGTTTTTACTCAGTTTTATAGTAGTAATCGAGACATTTTACCTGCGAGTATCTTCATTTATAAGCGTAAAGTAATTACGCCATTTCCTCAGGGTGCTTCGTAGAATTGTTTTCGTGAAGGCTTATACACTGCACATGAGAGTTTCAAAGGCATTAATATATAAATTAACTGCGTTATGCAGTATTGTTAATTTTTCTTTGAATATTTTGGCAAAAATGTAATACGGCTATATATTATGTGTATTTCCTGTTGTCCCTATACCCCACTAGCTTTATTTTCCAAATTCACCCATTGGGAATCTTTTTTGTACGCCGGACATATACTTTTCTCAATTATACAGCGGTTTCTGTGTATTTTTAATGTGGCGATAATGCAACGTACAAATCTTAATGCGAGACCTATTGGTAGAAAGCCGTAAGATACCGTACACACTTTAGTTAGGCTCTTTTGAGAATCGCAATTTTTTGCATTTTTTAATTTTCCGTTAATTTTTGGATTGTCCATATTCCTGAAATGCTCCGTTGATGCTGCAGGTTGTAATTTAAAATGGAAGTCAAAGAAAGAACCTACAGCACACGTGTCGCGGTGATAAATGTACTCATGACAAATATCTCAACATGACCCATCGTGGTTTTGACCATGCTGGTCCTATTTTGGTCGGTTTAACCCGTTTCTCCATAAATGAATTTGCATTTCGACTATCGTTCCTACGTACCGTGAAATATTTGAAAATCTGCCGCGAGACGCTTGGAAGACTATGTTGTAGTTTGAACAAAAAGTTTTACTTTATATCTTGAGAATTCAGTGAGTAGAGAGATTTTTAAAACGCCATCTTGTCATGTTGCGTATGTTCCTGAAAATTTCTAAATTCAAATTGCCAACTTCAGATGCCACAAACTTCAAGTTTCCATCCTAGATTAGGTATTTAGCCCCGGTTATTTGGACTAAACTTACAAGCTCACAACCTATGACAATCTTTATTCTCTGGCCTACAGTTGGAATTTGGCGATTCACTGTTGTACCATCAAGATCCCCAAAATATCAAAAATATCCCAAATTTCCTCTTTATTCTGAATAGATGAATGAACTATAATATGAACTGTTGTACACTACAAATTAAATATTGCTTACTAAAATAGGCTTGTTGCACAGTAAATATTTGGAGCAAAGAGCACCTTAACAAAAGAACAATGTTCGTTTATGCCTCAAATCCTTAATACATCACAAAATGGTCCTGTAGTATTAAATAGCACAGTCTGGTATACAGTTTTTGAAGTTTAAATAAAAGTTAGAAATTCTCCGATACGGCTGCACACATTTGGATATTCGGATTAATTGATATATCTCCACAACTTTACTCGTATATACGAATATGGTAAATCATATCCGTGCCGATCACCGTATTCACGTTGAATCCGATCTTTATCCGATTTTCATGTCTATATAAAGTGTTCTCATAGCATCCCATCCGAATCCGATTTGACTGAGTATGCACAATTTTATCGGATCCTATTCGGAATGTGTGTTAAAATATACTCATGAATATATCTCAATAGAAGTAAATTTGCGACACAAATTTGCGACGATTTTTTAGAATTAATTACCACATTTGTTTGAGACAATTTTGCAAGAAACTGCTGAATTGATTCTCGTGAAATTTTTCGTGAAGTTAGGTGCATCGTTTCTTTAATGGTAAGCAAATTTCTGTGATGATTCGTAAATTGATTACGGATCTATTTCCTCCTAATGCAAAAAAATCCACGAACTGACGTACGTTTAGGGGAGCTTTCAATATGCATCAGGCTGTTTTAATGTGCGTCAGATATATTTTATTCCATGTATGTATATATCTCGACCAGGAGATTTGAAGTTCATGTTAACAAAGACATTGTATATTATCATTTGTTGACTAATCCACTTTTCTTCGAAAAACGTTTGTTGAACTGCTACAGTCAAATTAACTTATTTACTAAGACTAAGTCTTAGTCTAAGCTAAGGCTCCTATATGACCCCTTTCGTAAGTCGGGAAGCTGCCGACCCCCGAATCTCCGCATTAAGTTCTTCTTTGAAGAATATAATGTCACGCTACTCAGATTGACTTGCGCCTGTGTATGTACGCTGTTTTCATCGATACGCAAGCTACACAAGAGAGCGAGCCAAAACTATTATTCCCATCTGCAATATCACAAGTTGACAATAGCCTGCACTTCATCTATGTCCCTCAAATTTTTACGCTTTATGGTACGATGGCTACCTATTTTAATTTTTAGTTATATCGCTAAGGGTTTTATCTTGCATGCTATATTGTTTATACACTCAAAAACTCTGAGTCAAATTTTGTCTTCCTCAACTCAGAAAAAATGACACAAACTTTCCCTCAGTTTGAGAAAAAATTGTTTGACTCACATGTGAGTCAAACTTTGGGTCAGTATTTATCTCAGTCTCAGATTTACATGAACTCAGACTGAACCTAGTTTGACACATTTGTTGAGTCGGAAAAAGACTGGCTCAATTATGTCAAATTTGCCTCCACCTTTTTACAGTGTATATATATTTACGTTGCATATATACAACGCAGTGGTTAGCTTATCAGTAGTTGACATGTATAAACAGCGTATAGTTTGCACAATTGAAATCATAGGGTCATATTCAGTTCTAATTTGGGACTCAACTAACGAGTAAAATTGCTGAAACAAAAGATTTTGTGCGAGTTGCTGATATAATTCGCTGGCAAAGAGAAGCCGGCCTCCACGGTAGATCATTTGTCCGAAATTAATCCATTAGTAGTTCGTTTAAGGCTAGGCGGAGGGAGAATTTGGAAGTTGATTGTTTGCGCCTGCGCGGTATGATGGATAATGGACCGTCAGAAATCTAGACACGAGACATTATGATACAGCTGCTAATCCAATGTTCTAACGGTCAAATCAATTTATAAGTTTAGTAGTGTGTTTGCGCCTGCGCGGTATGATGGATAATGGACCGTCAGAAATCTAGACACGAGACATTATGATACAGCTGCTAATCCAATGTTCTAACGGTCAAATCAATTTATAAGTTAGTAGTGTGTTTGCGCCTGCGCGGTATGATGGATAATGGACCGTCAGAAATCTAGACACGAGACATTATGATACAGCTGCTAATCCAATGTTCTAACGGTCAAATCAATTTATAAGTTTAGTAGTGTGTTTGCGCCTGCGCGGTATGATGGATAATGGACCGTCAGAAATCTAGACACGAGACATTATGATACAGCTGCTAATCCAATGTTCTAACGGTCAAATCAATTTATAAGTTTAGTAGTGTGTTTGCGCCTGCGCGGTATGATGGATAATGGACCGTCAGAAATCTAGACACGAAAAAAACCCACCCCAAACCCGACATTATGATTCAGCTGCTAATCCAATGTTCTAACGGTCAAATCAATTTATAAGTTAGTAGTGTGTTTGCGCCTGCGCGGTATGATGGATAATGGACCGTCAGAAATCTAGACACGAGACATTATGATACAGCTGCTAACCCAATGTTCTAACGGTCAAATCAATTTATAAGTTTAGTAGTGTGTTTGCGCCTGCGCGGTATGATGGATAATGGACCGTCAGAAATCTAGACACGAGACATTATGATACAGCTGCTAATCCAATGTTCTAACGGTCAAATCAATTTATAAGTTTAGTAGTGTGTTTGCGCCTGCGCGGTATGATGGATAATGGACCGTCAGAAATCTAGACACGAGACATTATGATACAGCTGCTAATCCAATGTTCTAACGGTCAAATCAATTTATAAGTTAGTAGTGTGTTTGCGCCTGCGCGGTATGATGGATAATGGACCGTCAGAAATCTAAAAATTAATAACAGACTAACCAAATATCAATATGTGATCAACGCGCGGAAAAGCAGACACGAGACATTATGATACAGCTGTTAATCCAATGTTCTAACGGTCAAATCAATTTATAAGTTTAGTAGTGTGTTTGCGCCTGCGCGGTATGATGGATAATGGACCGTCAGAAATCTAGACACGAGACATTATGATACAGCTGCTAAACCAATGCCCACACACCCCTTCTAACGGTCAAATCAATTTATAAGTTAGTAGTGTGTTTGCGCCTGCGCGGTATGATGGATAATGGACCGTCAGAAATCTAGACACGAGACATTATGATACAGCTGCTAATCCAATGTTCTAACGGTCAAATCAATTTATAAGTTTAGTAGTGTGTTTGCGCCTGCGCGGTATGATGGATAATGGACCGTCAGAAATCTAGACACGAGACATTATGATACAGCTGCTAATCCAATGTTCTAACGGTCAAATCAATTTATAAGTTAGTAGTGTGTTTGCGCCTGCGCGGTATGATGGATAATGGACCGTCAGAAATCTAGACACGAGACATTATGATACAGCTGCTAATCCAATGTTCTAACGGTCAAATCAATTTATAAGTTTAGTAGTGTGTTTGCGCCTGCGCGGTATGATGGATAATGGACCGTCAGAAATCTAGACACGAGACATTATGATACAGCTGCTAACCCAATATTCTAACGGTCAAATCAATTTATAAGTTTAGTAGTGTGTTTGCGCCTGCGCGGTATGATGGATAATGGACCGTCAGAAATCTAGACACGAGACATAATGATACAGCTGCTAGCCCAATGTTCTAACGGTCAAATCAATTTATAAGTTTAGTAGTGTGTTTGCGCCTGCGCGGTATGATGGATAATGGACCGTACCCCCCCCCCCCCCCCCAGAAATCTAGACACGAGACATTATGATACAGCTGCTAATCCAATGTTCTAACGATCAAATCAATTTATAAGTTAGTAGTGTGTTTGCGCCTGCGCGGTATGATGGATAATGGACCGTCAGAAATCTAGACACGAGACATTATGATACAGCTGCTAACCCAATGTTCTAACGGTCAAATCAAATTAAAAGTTAGTAGTGTGTTTGAGCATGCGCGGTATGATGGATAATGGACCGTCAGAAATCTAGACACGAGACATTATGATACAGCTGGCACCGCGCCCTAATCCAATGTTCTAACGGTCAAATCAATTTATAAGTTAGTAGTGTGTTTGCGCCTGCGCGGTATGATGGATAATGGACCGTCAGAAATCTAGACACGAGACATTATGATACAGCTGCTAAACCAAGTGTTCTAACGGTCAAATCAATTTATAAGTTTAGTAGTGTGTTTGCGCCTGCGTGGTATGATGGATAATGGACCGTCAGAAATCTGACACGAGACATTATGATACAGCTGCTAATCCAATGTTCTAACGGTCAAATCAATTTATAAGTTAGTAGTGTGTTTGCGCCTGCGCGGTATGATGGATAATGGACCGTCAGAAATCTAGACACGAGACATTATGATACAGCTGCTAACCCAATATTCTAACGGTCAAATCAATTTATAAGTTTAGTAGTGTGTTTGCGCCTGCGCGGTATGATGGATAATGGACCGTCAGAAATCTAGACACGAGACATTATGATACAGCTGCTAATCCAATGTTCTAACGGTCAAATCAATTTATAAGTTTAGTAGTGTGTTTGCGCCTGCGCGGTATGATGGATAATGGACCGTCAGAAATCTAGACACGAGACATTATGATACAGCTGCTAATCCAATGTTCTAACGGTCAAATCAATTTATAAGTTAGTAGTGTGTTTGCGCCTGCGCGGTATGATGGATAATGGACCGTCAGAAATCTAGACACGAGACATTATGATACAGCTGCTAACCCAATGTTCTAACGGTCAAATCAATTTATAAGTTTAGTAGTGTGTTTGCGCCTGCGCGGTATGATGGATAATGGACCGTCAGAAATCTAGACACGAGACATTATGATACAGCTGCTAACCCAATGTTCTAACGGTCAAATCAATTTATAAGTTTAGTAGTGTGTTTGCGCCTGCGCGGTATGATGGATAATGGACCGTCAGAAATCTAGACACGAGACATTATGATACAGCTGCTAACCCAATATTCTAACGGTCAAATCAATTTATAAGTTTAGTAGTGTGTTTGCGCCTGCGCGGTATGATGGATAATGGACCGTCAGAAATCTAGACACGAGACATTATGATACAGCTGCTAACCCAATGTTCTAACGGTCAAATCAATTTATAAGTTAGTAGTGTGTTTGCGCCTGCGCGGTATGATGGATAATGGACCGTCAGAAATCTAGACACGAGACATTATGATACAGCTGCTAATCCAATGTTCTAACGGTCAAATCAATTTATAAGTTAGTAGTGTGTTTGCGCCTGCGCGGTATGATGGATAATGGACCGTCAGAAATCTAGACACGAGACATTATGATACAGCTGCTAACCCAATATTCTAACGGTCAAATCAATTTATAAGTTTAGTAGTGTGTTTGCGCCTGCGCGGTATGATGGATAATGGACCGTCAGAAATCTAGACACGAGACATTATGATACAGCTGCTAACCCAATATTCTAACGGTCAAATCAATTTATAAGTTAGTAGTGTGTTTGCGCATGCGCGGTATGATGGATATTGGAACGACAGAAATCTAGACACCCCCCCCCCCCCCCACACAAACACGAGACATTATGATACAGCTGCTAACCCAATATTCTAACGGTCAAATCAATTTTTTAGTTTGTAGTGTGTTTGCGCCTGCGCGGTATGATGGATAATGGACCGTCAGAAATCTAGACACGAGACATTATGATACAGCTGCTAACCCAATATTCTAACGGTCAAATCAATTTATAAGTTAGTAGTGTGTTTGCGCCTGCGCGGTATGATGGATAATGGACCGTCAGAAATCTAGAACACGAGACATTATGATACGCACAACCCCCCCCAGCTGCTAACCCAATATTCTAACGGTCAAATCAATTTATAAGTTAGTAGTGTGTTTGCGCCTGCGCGGTATGATGGATAATGGACCGTGTCAGACAATCTAACCCCCCCGACACGAGACATTATGATACAGCTGCTAACCCAATATTCTAACGGTCAAATCAATTTATAAGTTAGTAGTGTGTTTGCGCCTGCGCGGTATGATGGATAATGGACCGTCAGAAATCTAGACACGAGACATTATGATACAGCTGCTAACCCAATATTCTAACGGTCAAATCAATTTATAAGTTAGTAGTGTGTTTGCGCCTGCGCGGTATGATGGATAATGGACCGTCAGAAATCTAGACACGAGACATTATGATACAGCTGCTAACCCAATATTCTAACGGTCAAATCAATTTATAAGTTAGTAGTGTGTTTGCGCCTGCGCGGTATGATGGATAATGGACCGTCAGAAATCTAGACACGAGACATTATGATACAGCTGCTAATCCAATGTTCTAACGGTTAAATCAATTTATAAGTTTAGTAGTGTGTTTGCGCCTGCGCGGTATGATGGATAATGGACCGTCAGAAATCTAGACACGAGACATTATGATACAGCTGCTAATCCAATGTTCTAACGGTCAAATCAATTTATAAGTTAGTAGTGTGTTTGCGCCTGCGCGGTATGATGGATAATGGACCGTCAGAAATCTAGACACGAGACATTATGATACAGCTGCTAACCCAATGTTCTAACGGTCAAATCAATTTATAAGTTAGTAGTGTGTTTGCGCCTGCGCGGTATGATGGATAATGGACCGTCAGAAATCTAGACACGAGACATTATGATACAGCTGCTAACCCAATGTTCTAACGGTCAAATCAATTTATAAGTTAGTAGTGTGTTTGCGCCTGCGCAGTATGATGGATAATGGACCGTCAGAAATCTAGACACGAGACATTATGATACAGCTGCTAACCCAATGTTCTAACGGTCAAATCAATTTATAAGTTAGTAGAAAATCAATGTTCCAAAGCAAACTAAAATGTCCAACTGTAACAGGACACTATTTATGTATATGTCACTTATGCAATGTGCTTCACACGGCATAAAAATGAAAATGAAATTGCTGTGTAACTATGGTTTCATACGACGTAAAATTAAAATGTCAGTTTAAAACTCCTGAAACGTTCTAATTTCAGCAATAACTCATTTTCTGAATTTAGGTCTGAACCAAATTTAGTTCATTGACAGCCGTATGAGTGCATCATTCAGTTGTCACAAGTTAATTTAATATGGATTTATGGATTCTCTAGGAAATCCTACGAATATTTCAACTGACAAGCGAACTTATAGTCAAGAACGAAAGTGAATAAATTCCAACGTGGGCAAATTAACCTCTAACGCTTATATAAAACACATAATGAAACAAAAACTTACAACTATCTCAATGCAACATTTCTTGGAGAACTTGGAGAACAAAACTCCCGATTTAGACTTTAAATAAATACAAAATTAAAATAGGAATTAAAATTACTAGTCAAAAGCTAACAGATGAGTAGTTAACATACAGCGTAGTAGTTATTACTGAAACCGTCTAAAATAGAATATCGCCTTCTAAAAATAACATCGAAAGCTGCCGACAACTATGACAGCTCACGCAGTTGTGCTTAGTCAAACGAAATACTTTCTACCTGTGTTGTCATGAACCATGAAGCAAAACGGGAAGCTATAATGCCGTAAAAAGTTACCCACATTGCCTAATAAACTTCTTAGCAATTTCGCCTGTTTCCGATATGCACACAAGATGCAAACGAACTGGTCAAATCACTGATAAAATCGCTGAATTCGCTCAAATCATCACTTTCCATACGTTTCAGTAGAAATGAAATCCAGTTTCCTGACTTGATCTTGATTGAAAATCTGAAAGCATCCGATTCAAGCGCAGATTTAAATAGAAAAAACAGTGACTTCGCCTTCAATTTAGCATAAAATACGAGAGGCACTCACTCTAAAAAGCTCGTTAGAATAAATCAATAATAAATAAGTGTGTTAAAAATTGGAGACTTTGTTGTGTAATTTATTCTGCACATTAATGGGACCATTCGATGGCCTTCTCCATAAGTGTGCAAGATTTACAGAACATAATCCCGTTATGTTGTGCGTGAAAATAACTAGAGCACTGATTGTATCAACTTACAATGCAACACAACAGAGTCGTCTGCATGACATAGTTTCTGTAGGAGCCTTTCTAAAAGTGACACAGTTTCTGCAGCAGTTTTTTAAAGTGTCACAGTTGGTGCAGCAGCTTTTACAAAACATTTACCACAATATGCAGTGACTGCACATAACTCTCTGTGAACGGTGCACATTAAGTAATAAGACACACCCCTTGTGTCCTAACATTTTTATTATGCTCACGTAAATACCGTTTATTTTTCGTCATATAATGCACAACAAAACAGGATAAGAACGCAATGACACTGAATCATTGTACAAAGTTTTTCTCACAAAATAAAATACAAAATTACTTACTCCACGTATATTGTACAATATTTGCCTTAAGTTATTCGCACCTAGGGCGGAATTCTGTCGCAGAGGTAATGCCTCACCGTGAATTTAAGGTGCATCTTCACGAAGCCAAATCCGGTGGTTCATTATAATAAAACAAACATCTACGTTATCACTAAGCCTAAAGCGGCTGTATGTCACGGTTTGATAGCCGTGGCAGACGACTTAAAAATTATGTATTACGTTCAGTTTAGCAGATTGACTTGCAGAGAAAATATTTAGCTCAAGGTCCAAAAAGGACAAGATTAGTAGTACTTAAAGTAAATCGCATAAATGCAGCATAAATAAATACAATATTTTCAAAATTTTTATTTAGGCGCCTTCTAAAAGCCACCCCAGTAAATATGTAAAACACTCTCCTTGTAGCATGACAACTGTACTATTGTAACTGGAAGGACGTTTTACGGATATACAGCCATATAAATCGCCAAATTTCCATTTTGTCATTTTTTCAGTGTGGTCATATATTTCTGGTTTTTAAAAGCGGCCTATGTGACATTTTTCCGGCCCATGTGACAATTTCTCAACCGCGTTTTGCTGTTAGCTGATATTTTTATACGGCCTGGCTCGGCCTAAAAAATGTCACCCTAATCGGTGTTAGCCAAGCTTCGCTTTGGAGCCGCAGCAGACTGTAACAAGATCCGGCACTGCCGCACACATCTTAAGGTAAACGATGCATTACAACATTACATATAAGGATGCGGATAGGTTTAGTATAATACGTACATATGAATAAATGCTCCAATGCAACGCTCTTAAAATTAAACAAATTGTGATTAGTATCGTCCTCAATGTACTAAGCCTACGTCCATCTTTAAAAACAAACCCTTTTACAAGACTAATTTTATATGCTTATATGAATGTACTGTAGCTAAGCCATAGGTTTCGAAGGTCCCTCGGATCAGGGGAGAAGTAGATAGTTTCGTCAAGGGAGTGGCGTACGCTAGGCATAGAGAAATCTTTAAACTTTCAAGAACTCATAATTTTCCCCAAATTGTTAAAGGTTTTCTGAATTTTTAACAATTTTATCAAAATTATCTAATTTGGCCATTGCATGGTGCGGAGGAGGGAGCGGGTACGTAGCCTCCAGGTGGGATTCAGATTTGGCTTGCAGGGGTCCCACCCTTAGGGGATAACTCCCCTTACACACCCCCTATCGGCCATATTCAAAATACTGAGCTGACTGTTTTTGTTCCAAAGCAAGTTAATCCTAGTGACCGCGGAATACGGGACTATGGGAACCTCTTAGTGAAACAATGGGTGCCGTCGCCTTCTCCTTCGGTTTGGTAGCTTAAAAATGGAAGTTAGATATTGAAAAGCAGAAATTATAAATAAGGCCGTACATAGGCCTTCCCTGAGAAAAAATCGTTTACTAAAACACGGCTTGAGCTTCACAAAGAAACGTAAGAATTAGTCATATAATACGATAAACCTCGCTAATATTACGCAATATAGCATTATGCCACAAACAAAATTAATTGTTAATCTCGTAATGTTAATAAAACGACGAGAGAAATGCTTCATCTCGTCAGACGGAAACATCTAACATTTAGTGCCTCAAAACAATATTAGCTTTTGTTTCGGACAAACACTTCTTATATGAAGGCCATTAGCATAGCCTGTGGTATATCTATCAATGAATTGTCAGCGAATGATGGGAATTTTTGGAGACGACTGCTCCAATTACTCCGATTGTTTCTTCTTCTGTTTTTCTGGTCAAATTGTTGATTCGGTCTGATCGCCCACTGTGCGATTCAAAAGCGGGTTTGTTTTTATTTCTCAACTCTCACCATCTCATAAATAAATTCTGCTTCATTGCCAAATTACGTTTGATGGTCAACGTCATTGATATTACACTCGATTAGATAGAGATTGCTTTGCATTTTGAGAAAATTCCTTCTATAATATGACCGTCACAGTCAAAATTATATATCTCCAACTAAAGTCTATGGTTCTAGGAAAACAAAAACTAACTCCTTATATTGGTATGATTCGATAATATAACGCTCATTTATAAACTTGAATAAGCAGGATATTGAGTCGCAAAAAGCACTCTCTTCTGGACACGTATTCATAAAATTACCCTCAGGTAAGAGCTACCCTCATTTGAGAATACGGACCCAAATAGGAAGTAGGAACCGGGCTTCCTGCAACATTTTGGGCATTGTATGAATAAAATATGCCTCTTAAACAAATTTCCCATGCAATTCTAATAGAATTGGTTGTAAGAAATTTTTCATTTTACTTGCATATTTTATTAGATTATTTAAAGATTGTTAGACTATTTAAACCTTAATTTCGTTAAAAATGGCATTATATATTTAAATCAAAATATAGGCTGGCGCCTTCTGTGCTGTGCTGTGCTATTCTTGAAGGCACTACTCTAAGCGACAAACAATCAGTGCGACCATTCCGGGCACTTGGGTGGACGAAAAGCATTCCCTCGGAAAATTTTCATATGTCAATTCTATCGAATCGAGAAAATTAAAATATTTTTATTAAGCAAAAACAGCAAAAATAGTGATTTAAGTGCTAGAATTTCCGTTGGCGTTCGAGAACAAACGCGATGTGAAAATGAACAGAAATTAGCGAAAGCTTTGGGGTTTTAGAAGCTTGTCGCCTACAACACCAAGCCAGAATGCAGTGACGACAATCAGGCGGTTGGATCTAATGGCTCCAATCGATCGTGAACACAGTTTTCGTGTTTTGACAAACCAAAAAATATATACATCGCATAGTTTTGTGCTATGATCTTTAGAAATACATTGGTATTTTATCTAACAATAAACTCGCCAAGGCTATCCGGAGCAAAGGCGTTACTTTGTGGGCCCACAAGAACCCAAAACCTTGTCCGTTTTGTTTAAAATCCCAACAAGCTGCATTTCATCGGTACCCATTTGTTCAAAATTCCAAAGCTGGCAAGATATCGTGGACGAGGAACTTAAGTCCTTTATCGCCGAAAGTTGAACACACACCTAGCGGATCGGAAGGACGGGGTAGCGCGCTAGAACACTCCGCCGCGTGTTAACAAACGTGCACTGCGTTACATTGTGGGTCATTTGAACAGTGGTACGGGTGTCCCAAAGAGGTTTGAAACGCTGCTGATATTTTAGTCCTAATAGTTTGGAGCGAGTAGAAGTTATTAACAACAATAAACAGCACTAACGTGGCAGAAATAAAACACAGAATGCTAGCTACCTGAATTTCGCGATTAGAGACAGCAAAACCGGTACAAAACCACTACATTTTTAGAAAGACGATTTGGAATGCCCTTTATATTCTAGCCCACGTAGCTTTCTAGTTTGTTCAACCACTTAAAAAATCATAAAGATTGCTGCAGTAGTTGTTTAGTTTGCTCAAAGATTACGCAGCAGCAGACGATGGTTGCTATTATCGAGGCTAAACCCAACGGTAATTAAACTACGCTTCCACCGGTGCATATGTCTATGGCCAGCTTTTACAGGACAACACATTAAGGGCAACCGTGGTTCTCTTTCGTAATAGCGCCATTTCAGAACCTTTGTAATTGCCTTTCAGGTATTTTTTGAGTAGAATATTACTATTTATCTATTGTTCATCAGAGCATTGCGTCACACGTTTTCCAGTGCCCCTATGACAAAAACTAGTGTTTAATTTTCATTTCCATTAGTACGTTGCCAATAGAAGACCCAGATTTTGTTGTACCAGGTCATATTTTTAAAAGACCCGGGATTTCATTCATTGACCCATTATCGTGTGGATAGTCAAGTCAATAATCGCAAAATTGAGTTTCACATAGACCTAAGGCATTTGATAGATTTATAACTTCATTTTGAAATGTGCGTGTGGTCTAAAATTGTCTCAAAAGCATGCGGAGACGGAATAATATATTGTTAGACATTCTAAAATAATAACACAAATAGCACTAAACTTAATCATGTTCTTACCTCAAACAAAGAAAAAATTATACGTCAAAATAATTTGAAAATAATCGCTGTAATAAAGTTGCTTCAAAATCAAATACATTGCAAAATTATTCAGTTCATACGAGACTGGAAATACCGCAAGGAAACAAGAACAACCTGGTGGAAGACCTGAACAAACTTGATTTTACAAAAACACAGAATTATATATTTTATTTCGTGTTTTTTAAATTAATACGAAATAAAAGCTGCGAGCTTCAGTTTGATTATCAGTTTTCTTCATCAGGCATTAGCGGATCTAGATGGGACGGAGGTCTGGGACAAGATCAGACCACAGTTGGACCTTCACAATTAGGAAAAATCTAAACTAAAAGAAAATATTATAACAATTTGCTGAAGATGGGTGTATCGAAGCCGCAGTCGTGTCGCCCCTTTGAACTTTCTGGATTTGCCGCTGTCAACAGGAAGTTAAATACTAATTTAGAATAGTCAAGATTACACTCCTAGCATAAGAAGTGTATGAAGAGATCAGTGAAATCATATAACTAACCAACAGAGTTTGTCAAATTTCAATTACAAATTGTGTAAAATTATACTAATAAAGATTAAACATTATCGTACCAAAATGCATACAACGTCTAATTTAAAGCTTCCATGGTGTCAAACCACAAATTGAACATGGGGACCAATTCACGGGCGTGACAACCTCTTCAAAAGTGGACCATTCATTTACCTTCATTTTATTACAACCCCATCCTCGGCTGAACCAGTTGGTTGAGGCAAGGGTTCAGCCTTCGCAGCAGAACCTCTGGTTCCTTCGGGCAAAAGACATACTCTCGCTAAATCTTAATTTAAAACCCACACTGCATGCTTACTAGAGTTCCCTGAATAGCAAGGACGATTTATTCGTCTTCAATTTGATATTCTTAACGGAGGCACTAGAACAAAGAGTGGGCCCCACCGGAGATTTTTCGGGTTAAAGCAAATCTGTTTCACACTTGATGTTGACTCAAGCTGTAATAAAATAACTTATGAATTAGGCTAATTCATAAGCTTTTATACTCCAAAAACAGAAATTGCCGGGTAAGCAAAATTCAAATATCGCAGAAAATACGAGGTGTATTAATTAGATACGTTCTGTGAAATTTAGATATAACATAACTATAGTTAGGTCGATAATTGATTATGAAAACCAACCAGTAAAGATGCAAACGCTTCGTTTGCATTTTAAGCGAAGATATGAAAACACATTAAAATTGTCCCGAAATGCGTTTCCGAAATGCCCACATATAGACTATACATTAGAAAACAGAATTTTGGACCTTGAACAATATGATCAAATTAGCCGTGAGAGAGAAAAAAGCTTCTCCAGTGGCTTCGCAGTAAGCCACGTCTGACCCACTGATAGTGTAAGTCAAGGAGTAGCTTACCGTATGGATTACCACACGGTTGCTTTTTTGCTCACGTTCACCCCGGGTTATGTTGACCTGTAGAATTTGATTTCGGTTTTCTGTATCCCAAACAGTATATGAATATTTGCCAACTGCAGGGCATTAGAATATTACTTGGTGGCAGTGACAACTGTTCACGGAATTATTATAGTGATATACGTATAGTCGGAATTAGAGAATTCCGCATGGCTGTAGCTAGAACGGTAACCTCTTCCGAACTGCAACTCAGTGAAAACTCAGCTTTTAAGAGATAACATTAGGTCGAACCTGGCGACAGAGATTATCGGTGGTGAAAGCAAAGTGTGTCAAGATTTAGTTTAACCTGATAAAATAAATGCTAGTCTGAACAAGAAAAGTTGGAAAATGTGCAAACACAGAGAATAGCAACAAAATTGGTAACCTGATTTATTCGTCGAAAATTTTGCAATTATATATGTTTTACCTGCCACGATATTTTAGGTTTTGCATTCTTTGAAAACAGATTTCAACGTTGTTTCACGTTTCAACTGCTGGATGTCACTCGTAATTTGCTTTCTTTACAATGGATGATTGATTACATTGCCTCATGAACAAAGGTGGGTAGTACCCCAGCCTTTTAGCCCCTAATGGACCTTGGATTGCAATGAGTGGCGTGCGGCTTAGGTGCTGTTTTGGACATAGTGTGTAAGTCTCAGTATATTAAGTGTCAAGTTGATTGACGGTAAGAATTTCCAGCATTGTACATACCTATTGAGATAATAAACATTGAATTTAGGGTATTGCAATTCTCGAACATCTGGGGGTCCACAGTATCAAAATTGTCCCAAGAAACGCCATGAATGAACCATAAATCTACCATTCCAATGAATGTTTCGCATTTCTGTGTAGGCAGATGTCAGACTAGTATATCAAATTATCGACACATATAAAGCACAACAGCATAATATACAATTATATATATAATACAAAATTAACATCTAATTAAAGCCTTTTTTATAAGATATTTCTAAATGCTGGATGCTTCCCTCTGACCCTTACGTTGACTGGTCCAGAGTCACACAAATTCTTTTTATATAATCCTAGAATTATCCTAAAAGCATCGCGTGGATTGTTTAAGAAACGTACCCAATTTTGTCCTCGTCCCGGTATTCGGGTCCACAAACTCTCAGGATTCATCAATATTCTATATACAGGATTCACACTATGTTCCATCGAATACTGTCCATCGATCAACCGAAATTGACGTTCGTATTTTGTGATTTTTTGTAATACCGCTAACGTTAAATTTGGGAAAAGGTTGAAAAATCCAGGTGAAGTCATCCAGGTTCGGTTTCGTTTTGAACCTGAGACTACCGTCATGAATGAGATATTTGGTCTAAACTTGGCCACAACAACACTTGAATTCAAAGTATTGCCAGCAGCATATACAGGCTCCTATCATGAAATCTTAAGACGCCATCTTTTGGGCTCCATTGTGGAATTAAACCTTATAATCGTTCGGAGCAGTCCAAATGCACCCCTTCGGCAAAAGTACTGTCGCTCCTATGGAATGCCAGATATAGTTTTGCATAACTCCTGGGCAGATAATGTTTTCGACAATGCACTGTATATGTATGTAGCTATTGAGAAGACTCAATTTTTAAAATGTATATATTTTCTGTACACCGATCATCATTAGAGGGTCAGTGCGTTCTAGCTACGGAATATTACTCTAGGTGGATCCGAATGTGGACCTTTCATACCCGGTGCAAAAAAATTAAACCAACGCACAGCCGCTGTAGACAAATTAATGTTTGATGTAGTATTTCCAATACAAATGGATCATATTTCGCTTTTATTTATACCCAAAAATCCTTGTTCAAGATGGTACGACCCATCATTGTCAGACAAGCTATATAACCCCATGAATGCTTGGTTTTTGCAGCAAATAAAATTATGTATATATAATTATATATATGTAGCATCTGAGTATGCTAGCATATATAGCGTAGCTGAACACGCTGTGATCGGGGCCTGTAGTGTAGTGCGAACGCGCTAGTCTTGCAAGCTAGAGGCCCGGGCTCGAATCCCGGTTGGTCCAATGAATGATCGCTCGTGGAAAGATATATAATTCGTGGATTCAGCTTATGCGCCTACTAATTCTCAGAACGTTTCGACAATAAATGACCACTTTCCAGGTTTAAAACAGATGAAACATTGTTAAAATCTTTAAAGAGTCTTGTTTCCCGGTTTGCCGCTGACGAACCACGGAGAACTTAGTACAACTGCAGAATTAGGTTAAAGTAAGCTAAAATAAAACAATTTTTTAAAAGTCTTTATACATATGAAGAAGACTACAGAAAATACGACCTTTGTGTTGCTTGTGATATGATAATTTTTCACCAGACAGAGAAAAATATAATTGGTTGTTTTTGTCTAGGAGCGGGCCTTACACTGGGTAACTCTCATTTGACGTCAAATCTATTTTTATGTACAGTCCGTTTAAGGAATTGTTTCGTACCGGGGGACTTCCAGTTTAGAATTATCGGATACGTTAGTGAAACTACTAATATTTTACTCAATTCTATATCCTTATTAAAAACATGGAATTCAAGACGTGTTCTTTACTTGCTGACAAAAAGTCTTTACTTCAAAGTATTTCCGACATTTGTTTTTCAATACGGAAACGGTGGGTATGTGTTTAATTGGCAAAACAGAAAACACTTACCGGCTTCAAATCTTGATTCGATCGTGGCACATCTCTGCTCCCAAGTTGTGGATGTTTGGGATTAGGTTGACTTGCCTGATCGATCCCAGTGGTCGGACTAGTCGACGGAATGGTGGGTATTTTAACTGACATAGCCTTGTTTGAGGTTCCCGATTGTGAGCTCTTCATTTTTCCTCTGCTGCCAGGACTCAAAGCTGATTTATGTGAAGCAGACGCTGTGGGACCCGGTGCTGGAATCCGGGATAAGTTAGACGACGGCGATGGTGAAATAAGGGTTCCGCTTGGCATTTTCTTCAAAAATTGGGTTATTTTTTAAACTTTGTTATCTAAAATTAAAGCTGATTTAAATCTTTAAATGTTTAGGTTAAAAATATATTTTTATAAATTTCAATTAATAATTATGAGTATTTAAGTAACGCTTGAGAATTATGTAGTTAATTCTACTATCAGTTTGGTAGATCATGGATTATGTTGAATGCTAACCATAATATTTTGAATGGTGTAAGTTTAGAAAATGCTTGACGAGGCGTACAAATATATTTATAAAAATATTAGAATTATATTATAAATATTTAGATTTAATTTTTCTAATTGTTTAAAATTCAATAAATATATCTGATTTGCTAAACAATTGATAATTCACTTGATAAAATAAGCGGGAACTCTGCAATTTACTTCAGAAAAATTTTTTGGAAGTAAAGCGCGAGGAATGAAGTTATCGTTCAATTCTGCTCGAATCGACACCAGTGGCAATTGGACACGACAATTTGACGTAGCTCCTTGAACGCGGCAAGGATGTCACACTTTCTGGATCGAATCAATCAATCAATCAATCAATCAATCAATCAATCAATCAGTGGATTAATTAGTTAATTATTGGCTATTGGCAGTGCTGTTAGTCAATGTTGTGGCAGATTCAAGGGTTTGTTCCACTAACGACTTTGCTGTATGCTAGTTAATTCATTTTTAAGCTAACCAAAAGAATTAGAAAACGGGAGTATCTGCAAGGTGTATTGCTGCGCAGTGTCCGAAAATATAAACCCACAACAAATTATCATAACTATAGTCTCGCATTATTTAAGCCATTTCTGGCCGGTATAGTTCCCTGAAATTAGAAAAATATCACTGAAATTAGAGAAAAAATATACAGCTGGTTGAATTGTGAAATGAAAATGTATTAACTATGTTCACCGCAAACCAAGGTTACACTGAATCCCCGATTAGCACCAGTATATAATTTGCTAATAAACAATATTGTTCTTGTCGTGATAAATTTTGGCATCACTTGTGCCAACCGTACAGGGTAGTAAGTCTTAAGACGTGTTCACACGTTCAAACTTTTTGCTCAAATTTTGAACTCAAAATTTGAGCTCAAAGTTTGATCAAATTTTGATCAAAATTTGAGAGCAATTTTTAACGAAAAATTGCGGTATTTCAAAATTTGAGAACAAAATTTGAGCTCAAACTTTTTCAAGCAATGAATCTTGTCGGCTACAGGAATATCCATGGAAAGTTTGAACAGTGTTCATACATTCAAACTTACCAAAAATGCAAAAAAGATGCTTTCAAACTTTGATCAAAATTTGAGCTCAAATTTTGATCAAAATTTGAGCAAAAAGTTTGAACGTGTGAACACCCCTTAAGTTTTCAATGGGGAAACAGTCAAGAAATGGCACACGTGATAGAATTGAATTTCACAAAATAGGTCTTTACAAACCAAAAATTTTCAAATTTTATTTGAACAATTTACTGCTTAAATGTTCGAAAATTGATAACCCTAAGCCAAGTGGGGTCTATAGAGACTAGCACATTAAAATCCTTACCAGAGACACTATTATCGGATCGCTCGCTTTGGTAACGTAATTCTACGGTGAATCAGTTTCAATTTTTCTGCTATTTTTACCCGAAAAACTTTGTTTTCATACATAAGTAGTTTTCGAATAAGTTTCAGCTAAGTCGGCAGAACACGCCTGCTTGTGGATTCCAAAGCAGAAAGCCGTGGGCGTCAAACCCATCCTACACCAATCATTCAGCAGGTGATAATTCCACATCCCTTCATCGTCAAATACCGCTATCCGTAGACCAGACTAAAAATTGACAATAGCTTTCATTATGAAGTTTGCAATTGGTGTGGTCATATGTCCCATATAAATGAATGACAGCTCGAACAAAGCTGCCTTATAATAATAACAGTAAACAGCGCGTTTTATAATTACGATCAATGCCAAAATAAATACGTTTTCAGTCTGCTCGTGAATTGTAGTCGTATTAGGTTCAAATCCTTTAGGTCGCTAGGAAGAAGATTCCACGATATTGGACCCAAAGATCAAAAACTATCGCTCCGATATTTTATACCAACTATAGTACAATAAATGTACTTTTATGACGTTCACGCTAATCTACTGGACTGTATGACGTCTGTCCAAGCGATATTTTGTCATTCTGTTGCATTTTACTACTGTGTCACGTTTTTACAATAGAAAATATTATTAATAAAGAAATGTAATGTTTCTTTCATTTCTACGGATGAATCGTGCGAATGCAAGTGCGGACAGATTAATCATCTTAGAAAGAAAAAAAACTACAATCCTAAAGAACCCAACAACGATCCTCTTGAAAAATTAACACAACTAAACACAAAGGAACAACCTCACTTAATATAAAATGAGTGACTTAATAATTATTATACAAACGAACGATACAACACAACTATCGAAGACTGCACGGACAAAATATTGTATAATAGACAAGAAACGCTGGTTTTTGAATAAAAGATGTTGAAAAACATTGGGATTCACAAAAGTGTCGGCAGTAAACAAATTTTTAGTCTGTGACTGGACCAAACTAACAATTCGAAAGTTTATAAAACATTTTCAATGTATTAAACAGAGAATGAGTTTTGTTCAGGCTAAGCTGTTTTCTCTTAGCGAGTCGATTCCCGAAACGCGTAGATGTTGCACGTTCCTTAGCAATATGCAGTGGCGTAGGCCAAGAAGGGCTTTGGGCAGGCGTGCCCTCTTGCAGCATCTGTGTCCCCCTAAAACATCACAGAAAAGTGAAGTTCACGCTTACGAATCAAACGTGGGTTTAAACTGTACCCCGTCCCAGCACATTCAGTGCCCTCCGTGTAGAAGTTTCTGGCTATGCCCGTGTCGGTATGACGTTTATGAATTCTCCAGTACCTGGATGCTACGCTAGTTCGAATAAATAAATCTGTATGACAAAATTTCTTCACAACCTACAATTAGTAATTGAACGCCCTGAGTTAATTTTGCGGCTTTATATAAAATTACAAATATCTGGAAGTTTGCTTCCTTTCTAAAATTTCCATCTAACCTTGGGAAACTGCTTTTTTGGTTAAACCGGGTGCTAAAATATTGGAATTTTGTATCACATAAAATTGTGAAACAATCAAATTTTTGTCTAATAGGCAGCCAAAATTTCGCACCTACTCATACACCGAAAACGAAACTAATTCATATAGCAATAAAAACTCTCATTCTAACTCTGGCTCTATTTTGATAACACACAATGTACAACAACAGGGCAAGTCTACTAACAAATATTAAAACAGGGAGACTTATCAGTTTATTGCTAATTTTAGCCATTGTTAGTATCAATAATCTATATTTTATATCTGGATAACGCCTGTCAATCAAATTGAAAAAAAAACTAACACACGGGCCAGAAAATAAAGCTTCGAAAAGTTATTTCCTAATAAACCAATTGTAGATAGGCCGCTATTTTGGATGGGTTCTTGGTTAGAAATAAGGGACTGGGAAACTCCATAGGTCCCACTGTAGCAGCTGAGTACATACAGTGGGCTCTATTATATCCTACCCAAACTGCAAGGCAGAATGATATTTTTTGCCAAATATTTGCCAATTTCCCCCTATTTTGGCAAAAATTTTCCACGCCCCATTGGCACACTTGGGCTGTGCGTAGCCTCAGCGGGGTAGGGTTGTACCTTCAGGAGTGCACCAGGACCTCGGTAGGGCAGTCCAAGGCGTCAGGGAGGGGGTAGCCCCTGGAACCCCTGTTTCGGTATGAATGTTTAAACTGCTAAAAATGTTTTAGAGTTCGAATTCTTTCTCCATTATTTTGGATGAAAATTTATAATGCATCTTAGAATTTATGTTCATTTTAAAATTCCTTAACATTTCGAAAATATGTTTTAAAATGTAACATTTAGCAGTATCCAGTTCTGGCAGCCAGTCTAATTCGGATCTGCCTCCGTGTAATGTATCCTGTTTCACTCAAAGTCTCTGAACGATTTGGACGCGTATTCAATTTGTTCCATAATTCCCAGGTTAGGATCAGGGTTTAGGACAGAAAATGTTACCATAGCAGATATTTGAATCCACTTTAATGGAAGGGCGTCATCATGTCTCACGTATGAACTGTGAAGTGTAGTGCTGGCATTCTATATTACGATGGAAAAAATCCAAACATGCTCAAGGTACGAGGCAGATATGGACATAGGTCACCTTGCAGTGGTGACCCACAGTGATCTGCCACAGTATTTTACTGACCCATCGATGACTCACGAATAAGAAGTGACTCATCAGTGACCCCCTTAAAATATTAATACTAGTGCGAAGTTAAACTATTTTTAGTAATCAGTTACAGCATCTATGATCCAATGTCTAAAAAATACTATAAATGCGGAGATTTAATAATTTTTGCGTAAGTGAATTTTTAGCTTGCTGGAGATGAACGATGCGCTTATTTAACCCTTCAAACACATTGGTTTTATTGTTTGTAAAACCTACATTGAGTATATTGTAAAAGCTTGCTGGGGCTCTAATGGCTTCAAATTTCGGCACCGGAAATTTTAGATTTTGGTGGGTTATTTCAAGTTTGTCATGCTTATAGACTTAGAACCAGTCTGCCAGTGTGCTCACCGTAATTAAATCAGTTGCACGTATGTATCCATGACAGAATTGCTAGCTGCCTAGAACTTAAAGAATAATTCATCGAGCTTTTATTTCAATTGAAATTTATAAATTGAGAAAGTTTCCCGCTTTTTGCTCATTAGATATTGGAAATAAGGATCTCTATGGGTTTTTGGTACATGCTGAGGATGGCCGTAATGGTATATTTTTGGAAGTAGTGTAATTGATTTTTGATTCTTTGAAGTGGGTTCAGGAAGATATATTTGGAACATCAAAATGGTCACTTAGAGAAGACCAGTCACACTCACTCCGTTTCCACTGGCTTTGTTACTTGCTGGTAATATATTTTTTCCGGAGAAGTGATAACTATAGAAGAAAGGTAAGTATAGAGTAAGGTGAAATGATTAGTAAAATTTCCGAAATTATCCAATTATCTAATATGAAACTTACCTCCCACGTTTTGTGCTAGATCAAACATATGCAAAAACGTGTGAAAACATGAATTTACATAGCAAAATCCATAAAGTTAACGTATCGTGTGAAGCTTATGCAGATTAATGTGCCAAAATCCACAAATTTAAATTTTTGGATCAAAAGACACCTAAATTAGGGCTTAATTTTAAGTTTAAGTAGGTAATATAGTGTTGGCTTTAAACAATGAATCAACCATTTCTTCATATTAAAGGTAAAACCTAAGAAGTCTTAAAAATTAGTAAAATATTATAACATTGATAACTTATCACTGTAAACTTCGCAGTTGCTTTCTGCTCTGCCAATGTTTCATTTTCTAATAACAAATATTGCAAAGTTGAAAACAAATACTAAGTGAGGTAACTACACACTGCTTTTGCATTGAGCATATTCATCAAATGAGCGAGACGAACCTCAAGCCGAAAATTTGCTCCATCTGAGCGGAACCATGCCAATGTCACCCACGACCCACCATGTCTGACCCACGACTCACGGTTATACACCAGAAAAGGCGACCCACAGTACTCGTGACTCACATTCTATTAAAGGTCGAAGACCTCAGAGGATAACATGAGCCTCGGACGAAGTTCGGCGCTCGACTTCTTCGTTCTAGTTAGTCGATCCCCGGAGGTAGGAGGTTACGTCCATGGCGCCAACAAAGGAGCAGGGGTGCCGTGACCTGTCGAAAGTCGGCACTTAGCGCGGTACGATTATACAGGGGTAACCTACGACACTCCCTATGAACATGAAGGAAAGTTTTCACACTGACTGGAAAGCTGAGTGGTTAAATAGGTGAATATATATCACCGACAATGATGAGAGAGAATTAACTTGCCAATTTAAATATAATCGCCACATTTGCATCCAAGCACTGGATGGCATAACCAGGATTTTGGTAACAAGAGAGCTATACCGGGTGCGATCACGATATAACTTGCTACTCCTTCACTCCCCTTTTGATATTGCCAGTAGTTTTCGTAAATCGTCGATAGGGGTTATGACCCCAATGCCGCACTCCCCCCCCGCACGGTGCATCAGTGTAAGTATTGATTTAGACACAGAAATATGGGATGTAGAATGCCAGGCTGTCACTGCCACATGGTGCTTTCAGGTGACATAACAATAACATTGTCATATTAACTTAGGATATTGTTTCTGCCTTGAACTGGCTCACGATCTAGATTGGTTTTTTTGACTATCTGTCTCATTTCCGAAACGGTAATCCAGATACTACAAAATTAAAATTCTTTTGTTGTTAGTAAGATACTTGCGTCTACTTAAAGGCTCCAATGTATCAATTTGTCCTCAAGCAATGTTCGGGAAACAAATTGTTCCAAGAAAAGCCAAACACTTAAGACTTCGTAGCCATGTTAAGAGACTTACGAGTTCAGGCTTCAACCACAACATTTTCCAATGTAACAAAACATGAGCTCAGCTCTTATATATTTAGTTGTTTTCAAGACGTTAAAACTATTACATTTGCGATTTTCTCATTAAATAAATTGTCAATTGTGTCGACTAAACTGTAATATAAAACTCAGAAAAGCGATTCAGCAATAAACAAATTTATATGGAAAATCGTTGTCTGAACGGAACATGAATGAGAAAGTGGACATCATCATGGTTTTGAAATTGCGAAGAAATTTCAACCGTCTCTCATCAAATTTCAAACATTAAGACATCACGTTTAGGAGTTTCTGCCCACATTTAAGGAAATATAATAAATGTTTGTAATAAAACGGTGTTGTTATTCTTTTACCAAACGATTGTCTGAAACAGCGACAAGAAACAATTGTCAATTTATCATACGAATGTCTTCGTTCCAGTAAGAACGATCGAAAATTTTAATTTTAAACTGCGATGCCACACACTAACATTCACTTTAAGATAACAAAATATACCAAATTATTAGTATTGCAAGGCAATTTCGATACGAAATTATCATGATCGTAAAACTGCGACGCGATTTCTGGATATTCTTGGGCCACTGGGACTTGTGGGGTTTTAAAGGTACATTTGAGTTGTTTTGCTATCGTGTGACGGATCCTTTTGACAAAATTTAAGACACATGAAAACGAGTTTTTGAGTCAACTATTTTATTTTATTATTCATTTCAACTCCGTTTCGTTTATAAAATGCCTTCTGGGTTTAGTAAAACGAAATACGGTGTACGGACACTGTTTATTAAAAACAATAAGCACGACGTATTTCTAATGCCCCAATTTCATTGAAAATCTTACAAAGGCGCATAAGCGAACAACAGGCTATAACACAACTCATGTTAATATTATATCATATTGTATCGTCTATTCCAGGAAATAGGTCTGTTTTCAAACAAATAAGTTTATTAACAAATAGCATACCGATATCCGGAAAATCAGCGTTACGAGTTTTGCCTCAGGCGTTAAGGCCATCATTGCGATCTCGAAACTTAGGCAATGGCTTACCGGCTTCCGGTGTACCGATTACAAAATCTAATCATAAAATGAACGCATAAGTAAATTTTAAATAAAAGACAAGTTAATAGACATAAAATTCAACCGAAAAGGAACAAGTCCACTTACATTCGGTGACAATATAGAGCCCAAAATTAATATTTATTAAGGGAGTAATTAGCATTCCAAATAATTATTAAAAAAGGTTTCTATTATACTGTAAAAACTGGCTTAAGTCAAGCTTGTTTAAAAGTAAGTAAGTTTTCAGTCGAGATGTAAACGTTGCAATTGTGATATTAGGATCACGCAGGCTGGATGGCAGGTTATTCCATGCAAGTGCTGCAACGGAGCTGAAACTGACGCTGCGGGAAATGTCGACTTTGAGTATGCTGCAGGCTGCTAGGCGTGGCAGCACTGATAGTTTGACCATATCGGACAGATACGATGGTGCGCCTGTAGAGATGGCGTTGAAGAAGATAACGAGCAATTTGTAGTCGCTTTTCAATAGGCAGCCAGTGAAGTCGTCAGAGAGCCGGAATAATGTGTTCGCGTCTGCTTGTTTACGAAATTATCCGGGCTGCATTGTGGAGCAGCCGGTGCAAGGGTACGACGTGAGATTATATTAAATGAGTGTCGAGTCCCAACAGAAACAAACTCAATCCCACATCTGATCGATAACTCCTAGAATAGCTGAGGAATTTTCTTACCAACATTGTAAAGAAGACGCTAAATCATGTTAAGTATTCCCTACGACTATGGTGGGGCTTGACATGACTACCACTGAACGATAAATGTAGTCCAGGTTAGGCTTATACTTAGGCTTACAGATATAAAACGATAAGCGATCATTCTATGGCCAAAAACTTTACATTATAAGCTAGGTTGTGGTGAGATGATTTGACATGTTCCCAGAATAAAAGAGACGAGCCGAATGGTGGCTATCACAACAGTGTTATATAATAAGTCAGACTAAAATGTGAAATTCACAATCAAGAAAGGGTCATGCCGAATTTCCCCCGTGATGTGTAAATTTTTGTCCCACTAAGCCTAAGCCTGACCACTGAAGCAAAACACAAACCCAAGTTTAACTATAAGACTAAGCCTAAATATGGCTTGAGCTGAGATCACAATAGAACTTGAGATTTTTATTGCTACGGCACTCATGCCAAATTCTTCTCAACTATTTTAGCATCAAAGCCTGACCATAACCATGTTGCTGATGTTGTCGTTGAGTAAAAGGCCATGTCAATATTGGGTCTGAAGAGGCGTAGCCAGAACTGTCCGCACGGGGGCACTGCATTTGCTATGTCGGGCACAACGTAACTACACCTGGCCCACATCAACATGTATTTCTCATTTCTGGCATCCTTCACGGGGGCACGCATGATTGCTCGGGGGGGGGGGCACGGACTCTGTCTACGCCGCTGTTCATCAGACTCCCTCATATTTAGACGTTTATTGTGTATGGCGTTTCGATACTGTATCCTACTCGTTCTGATCATATAGCGCATGACAATGATTTTGTTGTATTCGATTCGGATGATGATCTGTAAAAATCCAGCATACATATGCCCAATAAAGCTCAGAATTTGATCGTATCGGAACGGACCGGATTCTATGAGCCCATAAATCGAATCGGGTCGGATTATAGCGAGCTGGATGAAATGTGAGAGCGGACTTAAGCATGCAAAAGCCATACAAGCGACAATAAAACTGTTGAAAAATATCTAAAAGCTCCATGCTTTTCCAAAACCGAACAGCTAAATACTATTAGAATTCTGACACGATGATTCATATAAATACTTGAAACTAATACGTATCCGTGTATAAATACACGTTGAATTATTAGTTTTAGAAAGCAAATATTATATTCAGACCATCTGTCCATCGGTGTATAGATACTTCTATTGACTGGTTAAATTCATGTTATAAATTGTTGTTATAAACGAGTATATTAATGAAATTTAAATTATATGAACTGTATGTAAACAGCTTACTCTCTATGCTAGCTCAGTACCAGTCGTGGCCTAGTTACATAACTTTAATAACACCTACTTATAAATATAGTCAGCATTAAATGCGAGCGAAATCTCAAATGTCATCAAACGTTTTAAAATTTTAACCAGTTTTGGTCATAATTTCAGTTGGTTCAAAAATTGGGTTTTCAGAGCAAAACTGGGACAATGTCATGTCCCCCTAGCATATTATACCATGTTTCACCCATAGGTGGTGATACATATATAACGAAGCAAGGGTTCAGAGGGCTGCCCGCTAAGGATTCGAACACCATTCCCCGAGGCTCTAGTCTTCCCCTACTCCCGATTGTACCACCTTCCCACCTTTTAGTACTCAGCTCCTGGGAACTAAAAGTGCGACGAAAATTTTATATTAATTTGATAAAAATAGGTTAGAAATTAGCAAAACTATGGGTAAAATCGGCAAAAATTGATTGTCGACAAGCGAGGTTGTCAACTTTTACAGCACCCCAACTGGACGATCTTCCCCGAGGGCTCCTACCTCCCGTGAGACGTACAACACCGTCGCTGACTACGGCTACCACCATAAAAACTCTAGAAGCGTCAGCATGTATGGTTGTGATCGTATTTAGTTTTGCTTTTTCCTATAACAACAACAACAAATATGTTTATTAACCAAACACATACTGGTCAAAGAAACAGTCAGCTTAACGTGGTCTGAATCAGGTCTTAAGGTCTTCATTGCAAGTCCGAAATGGCTTACCAACTGCCGGTCTACTAGTTAGAAAATTTTACACAAGCAAAAATATTATAAGATATATTTGTACCATACAATATTGTTGTTAATGAACTGGTATATGGCCGAAAACAGGATAACTCCGCTTGTATCCGGACGCAGCAATAAGTGAGAGAAGAAATGTAAAGACAAAGTGTGAAGGGAGTAAGTAAGAGTAGATCGAGGCCTAAATTTAGCCTGGGCTCACAAAGCCAAGATCACATTTTTGTTCTAAGATCCTTATGTCATGTCTTTGAGGAAACTTCACGTACCACAAAACTGATAATGATCATAACAGATTCATGGTTCTATAACTCCAGACAATGCATATTCAGTAAGATCTGTCGAAACTGTCAGTAGAAGACAATGTCAGCTAAACAATCAATTTCTTCTGTTTTTTGTCAAATTAAGAAAAATATCTGTATGTGAAAGAAGCAAAAAGCTATATGTGAAATATTAAAACCTTCAAATTAGAATTTAAACACAAGCGACGTATTTTGATGTGAAATTTGACAATTAGACATTCTTTTTGTAGTAGCACAGTAAAGGACAACAAAGCTTATGAAAACAAATCGTCATAAGATATGTATTATCTAGTAAACGAGCTTTATAAATATATAAACAGATTATATATAACAGTTTATATATAATTTATATTTATTTATTTTAAAGATATTTCGTCTAACTGGCTTAAACTGTTTAAAAATAAGTATACAGTTACACAGAAGACAGTTTCGTTCTGTAATCTACTGATAAACAACGTGGAGTGGCGGCAAACAATGACTAAAATAAACAATCAATTTAGATATGTCCATTTTAGCACAGTAAAATGTCCCGAGATTGAAGTAAGCTATGAAAAGCGAACTACCGAACAGATGTTCGTTATAAAATTGCGTTGTGGATCCAAGAAACCCGAATCCCTCTGAAAATGAAACCAAATATGACATAGACCGTATTTGTAGTTTTAAACAACTAGGCATAGAAATACGACATTAGAATTAAGTAAAAGCAATGTATTTTTTGGCCGAAAAATCCCTCTAATAATAGCTGAAGCACAGTCAGATGTTGTCTCATAAATTCCTAACTACAGTTGGGTCTTCTGTACACTACATCCGAGAAAATACCCCGCTGTTTATATTAAATCCATGGCTTTATACAAAAGAAGGCAATCTGTAATGGTATTTTCCGGCAAACATAACGCCCCTGATTGGATATATTACTAATTCATGCACTAAATTAGCTAAAATGTGACGATTTTGCATTAAGACTTAACCATTTAGTAGGAAACATATTCAGCCTTGCACATTTACTACTTTTGGCTACGTCCAAGCTAAAGCTGATGCTCCAACCGAATTTCCATTCGTTTCTCAATCAATTATCTTGTGTCGATTAATAAAACGATTGTTTTCGTTATTACTTAGCTAGGCGTTAGGATCTTCGGTTCAGCCGTTGTATTTTTGTTTCGTTTTCAAAATTTTAGCCCAGTTTTCGCGTCAAGTTTTCTAATTTGACAAACTTTTGTAGGCAATGTTGTAACGAGTTTAAGAGAACGAAACAATTTGTGTTTAAACCAGTCAAAATCGCGCTTGAAAATAAGTTTCATGAAACATACGGTGCTATTCTACAACTATTGGCTTTTTAATGCAACCAAACTTTAGTTTATGACACACATTTTTCGCGGGCTATCAGTACATATACTATGTTTTGCTAACAGGTCCAGTGACGCAACAACATTATTCAAATGTGTGGGAACAATTGTATATTTCATAACCCAACTGAAGTTCATTTGTTCGTAAAATGGTGGGTTTTTTCAAGTTCATAGCGGTGCTATTTCTCAAATTTTAAACATTTCTCAAAAAATAGAGATTATCAGAACAGCACGCTGTCCTCCACAAAGTTTTAATGCTGTCGTCGGCATTCTCACGATAACATCAGATTGCTCTTACGATTCAGGACTATAGCGAATAATTCTGATCCAGCCTTGATGTTTTCACACGAGTCGAAGCGCAAAGTAACTAGTTGTAAATTTCTTTTTTTCACTGAGACTGTCAAGCGAGTTCTACGAGTATAAAGCCAGGCTGAGCCACGGAACCACAATTCCATAAAATAGCACTTTTTCCACGACCTAACAAATGTATTCTAAGAAATCACTGATATTAAATATTCAAAGACGCCCGCCAGGTACGATGTGCCGCTTAAATGTGTACCAGTGTTTGGTTATTCGAATTATTGTGTATGGATAAATTGGATGTGTACGACACTTGGATAAACTGACTTGGCTAAAATTGAAAACTAGCCATATGAGATTAGATAAACTAACCAAATCTTAAAACAGCTAACTATATAAAATGAGTTGAATTAACGATTATCAAAAACATGATCTCAACAGCCCAATCTAACCTCTTATCTCGCATTTTATAAGACGGACTTATGGTCCCTATACATGGTGGACTAGGTGGACTAATTTAAATGATCCATGGTACAAAAACGGTTATTTGCCCTTTACAAAGACGTAAATGTATATGACAGGAAGCGGTGGTAAGTCGTTTGCCGCTATGATCCGCTTAACATTTGATGTCAACCTCGTTACACTAACCTTATATTTTTCGGTATACTTTTTGTTATTAAACCATTTTATTTACTAATTGATCTAAACGTCAAAGTAATGATTAAGTTGCAAAATAGACGCCTTCAAAAAACACAATGAATTTTGGTACATAGCTTTAGAAAATTTGCTAAGAGCAATTTTCAGCTGGATGAGCAAGAAAGCGGAGGTATCGAAACCGTGAGTATCTTGTTTGGTCCAATTAACATTGTCTCTGAAATCATTCATGACTCCAATCGCGCTACATTTCCTGAATAAAATTATGAATAACCTGAATATCGTGGAAACCACATTATCGCCTTGAACCCACAAATGACCTTATGGCAGAAACATTAAAGCATCGAATTAGTATATGTTAACAAGGACTCCGACAGTGAATAGATGGGGTCTTTTCCTTTAGCCATTCAGACAGAAATTGGTCAATTTTGAAGATACAGTGTTAATATTGATACCATTCCTCGGCCAATTTTATGACAAAATATTTTTCGATTAAAAAATTTTCTCCGTAAATATATTACTTATTCACAGGTTCATACAAAAGCACTGGCGAGTTGATTTGAATATGGTAGTATTACAAAAATCGGATCATGGGTTAAGAAGGTTTTGCTATTTATGTTGAACCCTAAGTCTGAGCGTTAGCCTAGCCTTAGCCTAAGTCGTCAACCCATGAATTCATAGCGGTGATTTTACCACCATTCAATTCATCGTCAATGACGTTCGAATGATATATAAAATTGTACATGTACTAAGAATTTTTTGAAAATTTTGGGAACCCAAAAAATCGAAAAAATATGTTTATCATAAAATGGCACGAAATGGAAATTATCTGAACCAGTTAGTCGAGCTGAGTGGAATGGTACCAAAATTATCGCTGTATCTTCAAAATTGAGCAATAGTGGGCGTAGTGAAATGATAAAGTACTCTGCAGTTTAATTATTTTTTGTGGTGTATATCGTTATTTTAGTTTGGCACATCTTAGTCTACCCCATAAATTTTAGGGCATGATTTTGGTACTAGTTTGTGCCGTAAAAACGAAAAAGCGGGACTTTCTCCCAGCAAATCGTAGAACTGCTGTTCAATAATTTCTACCTTGTCGATAATGACATCCGGTACTGGCTATATCTCATTTTTCCGTACTCCCACCGCTTCGTGAGATAACTTCCGCGTGGGTTGACGTTAGACACGATTACTGAAATGCGCCTGCTCGTGTTGTTCATCTTCACCAGGTTAATGCTTGAAATTAGCTTTTCCCCAATTAGCTACTAGCTCAGCTCAAGCGCTTAACTGGTTAGTTCTCGGCATCAATTTCGTCGTTGCCTGAACTATAAAGAATATTGCAATCTCGAAGTCTAAAATGGTCTCTCATGTTCAGGACAGATTTAACCCTCTGACTAAGTTTAAGCCTAACCCATATATCATTTTGGTATTGTCATTGTTTTTTTACATCGACACTGTAAGTTGGTAGCGATTAGATAATGCAATTAAAATACATGCATTCACCAACACTAGGCCCGAATATCTATAAAAAATCACCACTATCCATATTCAACACTATCTGTTTTGCACGATCAAAAATTCTAAAACACACAAGTCCCTAAAGTCATAAAATTTTCCACAAAGACTGCCGAGATAATGTATGATAATGTTTGAAATTGACAACAAAAATTTATTTTAAACCCAAAAGTATTTTCGTAATATATATTTATTTAAGAGCGAAAAACAAAATATTTGAAAGATACAGATCTTTAAATAATAAATGAATTTTATATTTTATGATACATAACTTACCTAATTATACATTTATAATTGGAGTATATAATAATTTGATTATATTTGAGTTAGATATATAATATGCTTTTACATGAGTTATAAGCCATATATTAAACCGATATAACTAACGTCGGAACAATTACTTATTATTTTACGACATATTAATTGCAACTCACAAAGATTTTTGTTGTTTTTCTTCATGTGATGCGTTGTGCGGTTAAACCAATTGAAGTTGTCATTACAAGCGAGAAAGAGCCATATTTCCAGGCTCTGGCTTGGCTCCACTCTTCCTGGTCGGGTCGGCTCCGCTAGGCTCCGACAGACAGACTTTGGCTCGGCTCTTCATGAACAATGTCCGGCTTAACTCAACTTTTCGTATGATAAGCCAGGTTCGACTCCAATAATACAAGTTTGTCATTTTCTAGTACTAAGGAAATATACAAACCTTCAAAGTAACTATATTTAATCCCAGCGTGTGAAAGCTAAACCGAAGTAATTTCGGACGTTCTTGGTGTTGACAAAGCATTGTCCTGTAATAAACCACCTGTTATAACTGCTTTTGCTTTGTAAAAGAGCATTTAAGAACCGACTTTTAAGATTCACTTGACTCGGTTCGGTTTTCACAGACGGAGGCTTTTCAGGCATTATGTCAGGGTCGACCCCGTTCGGTTCATAGAGCCGAGCCAAGCCGATTAGAGTCGAACCTGGAGCCTCAACTCTCACCTATACTTATGATGAAAACGTAGGAATTTTCTCTTAAAAATGGACAGCAGCAAATTAAATTCTTTCATCCAAAATTTATGCCGAGGACGCATGAGTCAAGGGTATTAAATACTCTAAATGTCAATTTTATTCCGGCTACAGTCTAGAAAAAAGGGCCCTATTTGCAAAGAATTGGACTATTCAGCGAGCACAACTTATCTTAGTGGCCCATCTCCCACATTTTGCCTTTAAATTAGAATAAGAAATTTCAATTTTACTCAAATTTCACACGTTAACGGTTATTTAAAACTTAAAATATTAAAAGATAGAGTTTTTTTATAACATTTCTCTCAGAACTTAGACCAACAAAACAACGCCTGCAAGTCGTTAATGATATAAATGGAACAGTTAGGCCTATATTTTCATGAAGCTTCTACGTGATTGCGAAAAACAAAGACTTGTTGGTTACAGCAACTTGCGATTAGTAGAAAACTGTTTTAGAAGGAACAGATATTATTCACTGATGAGTTTGAAGCTGGCTCGTAAAAACACAACAACAGTCAGTTGCAAGCTTAGTTGGACCGAAATGCCGTTGAAAAGCCACAAAATGATGGTTCTGCATAAATAGATAGCAGACTCGCGCTGTTGAACGACGGTAATGCAAGAAAACAGTTCGCGACGAAACAGCTTAGCTCAGGACACCAACCAACGCACGCCTATTAAGCCATCAGAAGGGCAAATGTGCCGAAGATGGAACAAAATCATGGTACATCTAGTTTAGGTTTAGGCCACGGCCGTTGCTGCCATTTCAAATCGTGATGCCATCTGAACTTTCTTCTAACTTTTCTTCGCTGGCATTGTTCACCCACATAAGCTAAATTCAATTTCCGCAATTTTAGCGCTCTCAGGTCCCTCCCCATTTGGAAACGTGATGCAGTCAGTCAACATGATATGTCTTTGCCTTCGCGCTATTGTAGAGCATTAAATGATTCGAGCGTGAAAGCGTTCATTTTAAAAAAGCAATATTTTCTTCATCGTAGAAATACAAACGTCGAATACAACGTTCAAACTACAAACGTCGTACAAATATTTGCTCCTTCGTAAACCAATATTTCAGCTATTTCACATTTTTGAAAGTCGGTAATGAAAAGCAGATAAAAATCTTCTTCTTTGTTGATACTCCAAGATTTGGCACAAACTGGTCATAAGGCACAAAAGAATATACCCAAAAATAATGCGACAGTCAAGCAATCTTCCGAATTTTAGCCAGGCCCATAGGGCGGTGATGGGAAATCCCAAGAAGCTAAATAATTACAACGTTAGGTTCTATACGCAGTGCTACAAAGAAATAGCGGATAGCAATTTGGGTGAACGTTTACATGATACTGGTATGGCATTTGTATATGACGACATTGTTATTGCAAATATTCCAAACTACCGTCCTGACAGCTGAGCATTACATCAACAACTACGATGAACGTGGGCACCAACTGAAGCCGGCGGGCGATATCATTAACGTTGGTGAAGATATAAAATCTTCATCACGATGCGCACCAAAAGTTTTTAATATTTTTGAAATTTACATTAAGACATGTTAGTTTAGTTTACAAAACGTTTCATAGTATCCGACAAAACTTGTAAATTTGCAATACCCAAATACAGTGTGAATAACGGTTGGCTCGGTCCGCATTATCGGGTAAAAACCTTTGCTTTGATATTCCCGGTGACAAAGCAGAGGCACAATTCAAACTCTCCGAATGTTACCAAGTACTTTTTCCCTAAACTTAAATCTAAACTTGTTGTTCCACCATCAGGTACGCAATACCCGGGGGTCGGAGTGGGCCTGACTTTACAAAAAAAAGAGGTTACGGTAAGGCTGGTACCATAATTTTGGAGTAGAGCCCCACTTTTGACCGGCATACTGCGCCCCTGTGTACGACTTGATTCAAATTCTTTTGAAAAGCTAGAAATTCAAGACAATTTATTTTATGAAACACGAATTGCATAGTGTCAAACCGTTGACATTTCGTACTCGAGGCTGTTAGTATTGCTACTATATAAGTACTTCAAAATTCAGTGTTATCTATACATTACAAAATGTCTGAAATAATCTTTGTTTGCAAGTTTCTAAACTTTTAGCCATAACAGTCAAACCATAAAATACATTGTTTGTATGATAGCTATGGATTGGCATTGTCTGATTTCCCAAAGGATTTCCTCTCCAACATAGTTCTTCTGCTCTTATAATTTAGAGACAAACTAAATTGGTTTATTTCTAAATGTATACGAAGATTAGCCGGGAAATGAAACAGTTAATCGGAAGTGACTCAGCCTCTAAACGATTGGCTCTGAATTGCATTTCTAAAACTTAGGGCGAACCCTTGTTGTAGCCCAATTCATGCTAGAGAACATCGTGGGATTCATAACGCCAACTGAGTCTTGGCATCCTGCGTTAAAGCTGACTTTAGTGTATATGTGTTAAATCCGCTATCCAATTTCGAAAGTTACACACGATTCTGTAATGATCCTACGACGGGCATTTGCAATTGATCAATTCTAGTTAAACGCTAAAAAGAATCCGTATCAGGAAACGAAGCCCAGGCCTAGACCAACGTTGCTAAGAATTGTTCCCTCCTAATCTATTTTAGCTGGTTTCGCTATTGATACATTTCCAATGCTTTATTCTATGAGCTATGGGTTGAAATTCAGTTTATATTTGATTTGATGTAAACTATTTAATAAAAATATTTCGTTTTCTCCCAAATATATATTTATGAAACTGTGGGCACGTGGGAGAACCCCCATTTCACATTAATCAATCACCCTTCGGTTTAGCCAAGCGTATGGGAGATGTCGCTTTTCAAAAGCTCCTGCTCAAAAACATTTGCTGGCCCAGTACTAAACACAAGAATTCTATTGCAACACCTGTAACTCTCGTGACTAAAATTTTTTTATATTAATCTTAGCGTATACGAATTTGAAGCAATGTTGTCGTGCAAACCGAAAAGTTTTTGCCCAAATAAACTAAAGGGTTGACCTAAAACTTTATATCAGGTTAGTCGATTGGGCTTTAACATTATAAGCACACGCGTAGCACTCCTCTCAATATAATTCAAGTAATGAACAAAAAACTCTAAAACCAGCCTTTTCTCTCTTCAAGCCTGAGCACATCTTCCCACTGTTGTGCTACAAGTGCGCTAAAAAATTTTGGTATTTTACGCAAAATTTGACAAAAATACGGTAAAAATTTGCAGAAATAGACAAAATTTTTGCAAAATTGTAAAGAAAATCAGCAAAAAAAATAAGGAAGAATGGGAGAAGATTTCATCGCCCCACCGCCCCAACCTTCTAATCCCCTCAAGCAGACGGACTTGATCCAAAATGTAAACAAATCGCAATAATATCATCGTTTTATTGCCAGTCGTTCCAATTCCGCTGAAAAAAGCATTGTAGAATCTGTCCCACCATCTTATAGCAATATTAGTTTAGTTGTTATCATCTGAAACTTAATAATCACCTTAAGTATTTAGCTTTATCGTTATTGCATGCTGCGCTCATATGATAAGTGCTTCCACGAATTCATCTGACGTCAGAAGCATATCTTAAAAAATTAAAATCATATATATTTATCATTTTTGCTGTTACTATCTACAACGTTCATGCGTTAGACAAATTGCTGTTGGTGATTAGTAAAAGATCCAGTTTTCAAGCGTAGACGTTAAGGCGTGTTCACACGCTCAAACTTTTTGCTCAAGTTTTGATCAAAATTTGAGCTCAAATTTTGATCAAAATTTGAAAGCATCTTTTTTACATTTCTTTGCAAGTTTGAAGGTGTGAACACTGTTCAAACCTTTCACGAATATTCATGTAGCCAATCATGGACGAATTGTATTACCTGAAAAACTTTGAGCTTAAATTTTGATATCAAATTTTAAAATGTCGCAATTTTATTTAAGAAATACCGTCAAATTTTGATCAAAATTTTATCAAAATTTTGAGCTCAAAATTTGAGCAAAAAGTTTGAGCGTGTGAAAACGCCTTTAGTGTATTACACACAGGAGAAAGTGATATAGCAGTTAAAAGGTAACAAACTGTAGTTCTTGATATATATTTGAGATACCTCAAACAATGTGCGAAATGTTAGACACTTTTGCTGCAAACACTGTCATATGTCGAGCAAGCAGTGGTCATTTCGTGTGGGTGCTAGACAATCGGACAGTTTTTCAAAGAACTTTAGTTTTGAAAAATACTGAATCCCCATGGGTCTCGGAAGAGCCTTTTCCATTAACTGAATACTGAATTCCGTTTTTGAATTCGAGAGGAACGAGAATTTTCAATTTTGGCTCTGGAGGGGGGTTGAGGAGGTCCTGTCTGTGTGTGTCTGTGTCTGTGTGTCTGTCGCACCTAGATCTGGATAACGGTTGGGCGGATTTTGATGCAAGATAGCTCGTTCGAACCGCAATGGTCGATTTAGGTGTAGTGACGGAGTCCGATTTTTGAATTTTTTCCCGTGGGAAAAGTTATGGGGCAAAATGACGTCATCTTGGCGCATTTTTCGGGCAGCCCCTCGAGCTTTTGCGACTTTTCTCAATAAGTAAACGAGGTATTCGTAAACTAATAGACCTATTCCATGCTTTCCAATGATATATAACAAGTTTTTCAACTACTTCCCCATCTGGAGTCTATAAGCTTATAGTTGGCGCGAAATTTCATATTTGGTGAAAAGTCGTTGGAATTGCACCTAAATGTGTGTTTTTTGTTGCTTTTAGTGTCTTATATGGGATTTTCTGGGCAGAGAAACCCATTGCAAGTGTTAAAAATATTGTTGGGCAAATATTTTTTACCCTTCTGGTTCATACTTGGCATAAAAAATGACGTTTTCGAAATTTTTGGTGAGAAGTCGTGGGAAAAGCACCTGAATGTGTGTTTATTGTTGGTTTTAGCGTCGGATAGGGGGTTTTCTGGGCTGACAAGCTCATTGCGAGTGTCAAAAATATTGTGTGGCAAATATTTTTCATACTTCTGCTTCGGGAGATTGTTCTCATCACTCGAATTCTGGCTCGCAAGCGAGCTTCACTAGTCAATATTTGGTAGTATTGCTCTATGATTAAGATCGCCGGGAATCTATTTAGGTATGAGATGAAACAATTACCATTAGTCCATCGCTGTTTTATGATTGCAATGAAATTCGAAAACGATGTAATATAGAGACCGGTATGATAAAAGCTTTTCCAAGCCATAATTGAAGAACCGATGCGTCGCGCGGTAATGGATCATAGAAGCGACATTTTCGAATACAACAACAGCATCAGGAGAAGACATAAACTGATATCGTCCATCGGGTTTTGACCAGAAGCTAAACTGATGCCGCTAACATAAAGACTTGACTTTGAAATATAAACGTTCTCGGCGCCTTCTAGGCTAGCTTAGCTTTCGTTTCTAATGTGGCTCAAACAGATAGACGTAAAGGCTAAATGTCCATGTTGTGTCTGTAGTACCGACCGACAGGATGAGAATTCAATTTCCGGGAAATATTTCCTGTCGTAAAGCTTTTAATTATATGCGATCGCGTTTCGAGTTCTAAAGACACTACGCGATAAACAACAACTTTCATTCAAGACACCACCTAAACCCTGTCCGTCTGCGATCGTGTATGTCATCTGGCTGTCCAATGTTCCTAGATGTCAAGTCAAAAGTACCGCTATCTGGAGACCAAAGTTGAATGAAACATATTTTATGACCAATTTTTACCTCGTGGTCATTTTCCTAAACCTCATGTAAATCAATAATGATAGTTTAAGTATCGGCTGCTGGAAACAGCTTAACCATGAGACCAATCCATCTGGATGCCTTATTTCCTTTACTGTTATCCTGATTCCTGGAAAGGTATTTTAATTATATTGCCTGGATCTCAGTACATATGGATGATATCAAGCAGTATTTAGGTGGCCTCTTTAGTGATATGTCTGACTTTTTTTAATTTTTCCGCAATTAGCAATAAAACTGTCCAGTCATTGGGAGTTGAAATTGGTTCGAAAAGCGTTTTGAACCAGTCGAAGTCATCTGCGATCAGATTGTCAGTAAAATTTAGGCTGACTTTACCTTGAAAAATCAACCCAAATATGCTACAAACAACCGTAATTGTTCATTTGTGATGAATTACTGCCAGTATGCGTCGTTCACAATAAAATGCGTTCACTGACTACACACAGTTTACATGTAGAATCGATGCAGTTAATAAATTTTCAAAAAACAGATCCTGTAAAGCAAATAGGACTAGGTCTAAATTATCGAACAAACCACGGGTGAATCAACATTTTTCTGGTTCGAACAGTGTGGAAATGGTCCGGAAGAGCACGAGAAATATAAATTGGATTAAAATTTTTAAAAAAATCCAAAGTCGTCATATTTAAATTTCGACCTGAGTCAAAAATATAAGACAAAAACTTAGAAAAATGTCTAAATATGATTTGGCAAAACTTTTTAGTAAAACAAAATTTATATTTCATTTTAGCCTGCTGATGGTTCCGCGGTCAGTAAATTCAAAGTAATTGATCAAAGCAAACGGAGAAATGAGTACATAGAGGTCGGAAAACTAAAGCGAATTTGAGTCAAGGTTCTTAGTTCGAAAGCTTTTATACAGATGCAATCTTTCGAAATTGTCTATTTTGCTTTCAATTACCGCTTTACCTTGGTGTTCTTATTGATCAACAGATCTTCCTAAACCAATATGTCCAGGAATCAAATACTTGCCGTTTTATTTTTTACCGGTGTAATCGTGCAAACATTTTGGAGAATGACAAGCCATCTAAGTCAATATACAAAATCACTCGAAATAGGAGCCAAGATATGACGTACGCTTTTCAGTAAGCTGATTCACGACAAGCCTATTTTTTGGGTGCTTTCCTTTATGAAATATAAGAATAATGACAAGCTATACTTTCTAGCTGCGTTAGAACCAAGGGTTCATCGGGCAAGAATGTTGTATTGCGTCTGACCCTAACCGTTAGATACCCATCTTATGATAGACGTCAGCGGCGCTTTACCTTCTAACGCCCAAGCTAGTTTGCGTCTCGCACAATGGTTGACAAACTGATGCCGGCGCCACGGTTCGAACCCATATTGCGTCGTTAAGTACGGTGTATACAAGCGACTGAGCTTTATGGGAGCTATTGATGGAGTTATTTAAGGAACTTGGCAAAGAGAGCGAGTAACAACGCGCAAGCGACAAGCCAATTTAGAACAACCAAGAGTGCATAAGGGCCTTATGCAGTTTCCGTACAACGCATAGCAGTTCAGTTTGTTCTTAATAAAGTGGAGCACGAATCTGCTAATATCGCTTTGTGTGCACAAGACCATGTCCTTGACATTTTTCAGTCGAGATATGCTGATGTGGAGAACTCAACTGAGGGTACTCCCGGTATCTACTTACTTGCATGGACGTCCTGGTCTATATACAGAGCATTAAACCGTTCAAGTATTGTAGGGCCAGGTGTTTGAGGCGCAGTGATAACAATCCAACCTGAACGCTTTTAAAAGTGGGTAAAGGGGCACACAGATATTGATCGCCCAAACGTCCCAGTTTTACAAAGAAAATATGAAGATACCGAGAAACATTTACTTTATTTTAAACGAGTTGGCTCGAAGCTGCCGGCACTGGAAACTCGAATGTTAGCGCAGGACCGTAAAACCTGTTGCCGCATAACTGAGAATATTTTGACTTGAAAATAGCAAAAACTGGTTCCGAAACTTAGGAACCAGTCACACAAAACTAATTTACACAACAGCATTTGCTGCCTAAGTAGCCAAAACCATTTTGGGTCTTGCGTCTCAGTTTTTTCTTTTCTTGTGTTACAGTCCGTCATTTACAGCGGCACCCTCTGCCATGTTCTTAATTCATTGTGTTTGTTAACAAATACTTCGTGGTTTCTTTTTATAAACTAAAATCAACGCAAGACCAACAAATCTTACATTAGATACAACGTATGAGAACGTATGAACGGTAAGAGTACACGCCAACAAAGGAAAAACCGGAAAATAACGGAAAAGAAAAACTGTTTCAAAAAATCCTTATCAAGATACTGATTGGGCTTCAATTGACATACAATCCGCTGGAAACAACCTCTCGCCTAATTTTAACACTTTCCTAAAACTCCAGAAAGTTTCGTTTTGTCGGTATTATTCTTTACACATAGTAATAATTTTAATATTTTGGTTTCTAAGGCTGATTAAATCTATTGTAAACAACATTTTTTTACATTATTCGGTGTGTGGAAAAGTGGACAAAAACCAATTCAAAACAGTCCACAAACACTAGATTCGTAAGGCAAGATTTGGGAAAACTTTCGGGGCGCTCTGGCCCCATTTCCTGGCCCACTAATGGTTATTGCCGTATTTTTATTGTTTTCAAACTCCAATCTCTGCTAACATCGAGTGATTATTGATTTCCAGTTTGAGATAATTACATATTTTACCATATTAAATGTTTGCGATATCTCATACGTTTACCTTCGGATGACGTATGTAAAAATAGAGATGCCTTCAATACAGTTGGGTCTCCGCCTAAAGTTGGTATTTATTTCGTCCAGTTCGGTGTTTGTCATTATGTTTAGAGAGTAGAGTAAAGACAAGGATAATGATAACTTGGTTATGTGAACATAAAATGCACTGAATTTTAGAAAACATTTCCATGGCTTGTGGCACATAGCCTGTTCCTAACGCAAAAATGATTTGCATCTCAACGTGCCACGCTCCATAGTTTGATTTAAGGATCACAGCAGGGCCGTAGCCTCGTGTAGGGTAGGAGCATTGGGGGCACGTCCATCCGTCCATCATTTGTGCCACCTGAAATATAACAGAAATGTGATCTTCACGTTTATGTGCCAACGGTTCGTTCAAACTGTGCCCTCCCTAGCTCAGTCAATGCAAAGCCTTCTGGCTAATCCTGTGGATCGTAGCGAAGTCAAGCGTCACGTTCACCGAGCAATGTTTTTATTCCCAACTACCGTAGCGTAGTATGGCCTTATACAGGATCCCCGCGGGATCTCGACAATTTTTTCCCTGTTTTCCCTCAGCTCCTGTAAAAATTCAACTTGGACATATGAACACACAAGGATATATCGCCTAAAATCACATGTATAAGCTGAAAATTCTGAAATAAAAGAATAAAAAAATCACAAATTTCAAAAAATATTTCAAAAAGCAACCCATTTCCAAAAAATCCCAAAATTTTTCCCTGTAGACGTCAAAATTTTCCCTGTTTTCCCTGCAAAAATCGATAATTTCCCCGTTTTCCCTGTTTTCCACATTTTCCCTGTCGAGCGGGGACCCTGCTTATATCATTTAATTAGGATCACGTAGCTAGTGCAAATAATTCACGATGTAGTTTTTAATTGTTACAACTAAGCAACGGATGGTCAGATCGGTTTCGCCGATTGCTCTCAAAATGTTTCTCTTGAAGTGTTCTAGCGAACTCGGTGTAGGTACATATTTATAAATCTATACATCGTCTTATTCATACTGTGAAATCACCTGTTTTGGCCATTTTATGTTGTGCAAAGTTTATATATATTATTTGCAACAAGAGTACGTGTAGAATGCATTAACTAATTTTACTGAAGTACCATTAGTACAATGCTACTTAGGGTTTGCCGGGCTCGGCAGGGGAGGAGGTCATCTTAGGGGTAGAGGCCAGAGGCCTTTCGAGGGGAAGCCTTAGCGGGGGTGGGTGAGGGGTGCTCCCAAAAGTTGACGACCTCCCCTTTCAGGATTTCCTCCATTTTTGCAAATGTCACCACAATTTTGTCGATTTCAACCAATTTTTTTCCAATTTTACTCTAATTTTTGAAGGCACCCGGACGCGGCGGCGACGGAGAGTGTTTGGGAAGTGAGAGGTTTGGCACCACGAGAGGGCGGAGGGGAGTTGGTGGACTGCGAGACAGGGCGGGTAGACCAAGGCATCAGATGTGCGGGAGGTCCTCTGAACTCCTGTTCAGCATGTATAGGTTTGTACGAATATTTCGTAGTCCGCTGTATCACAACCAATTGGTTTTGAAAGGAGAACTCGACAAGACTATGCAGCAAAAAAATGATTCAATCCTGGGTGTAAGGCCATCAAAAATGAAATTGTTTATCTATACTTCGAATACCAATGCATTTGTTCAATTTTTAGGTTACCCACGGTCCCCGCATGGCGCCCGAAGTATGATGTACCGTTCGAACCAAAGACACAGCTGAGTCGAACGGTGTCAAAATGAGCGAAATCGGTTCACGGTTTAAAGAGCCTATTTCTGTGAAAATATAAACCTAAGACTAAGCTCTTAATCCATGAAACAATTTCGCCTATTTTTCGTTTTCCACTCAGCTCGTCAATGCGGTTCGAATGATATAAATTTTATGTACGTTTATCAATAAAATTTTTTTCCTAAAATTTGTCTGCCAAGAACATACCATTACAAAACAAAAATAGATATTTTCCCTTTTCCCAGGTTCTTGGGCCACCATATTCCGACAAAATAATTATATAAAATTGCACAGGAACCTGGAGGTCTGAAATTGGTGATATATTGCGGGGATCTAGACTCTAGATTTGGTTGTCCGAGAATGCGGAGTGTGTAGAGTTTTTTGTACAAGAACGTGGGTGGTCAAGTTTATAACCCACCGAGTGGGGAGCGCAGCACGCTACTCAAAAGTAGGGGGCCAACTCTAAATGTAAGGGTGTATAACAAACTTTCGGTCGCCATAAAGGAAAATCCTATTTTTGCCGAGTTTTGTCGAAACATGTCCATCGCCCCCCCCCCCTCGCCCCCAATGAAGTTTATGATCACTGTCGCACCACGAGGGGAGGGAAAGGTAAAAGCTACCGCGACGCTTTGCGGTCGATAATATTAAGCTGAAGAATGTTACACTCTTCAGCAAAGAAGACAACCATCGACTCTTCTCAATATAATACGACAATAATTGTAATCAGGTACAGGATGATATTAACAAATCACTGTACTCATCATTTTCTGTGAGTATTGCGGCGGTCACGTTATAATGTCCTGTAGTTCAGAACTTTTGTCATCTGTAGTCGCGGTCCTGCCGTATAGGAAGTCAGGGTCACACTCATACCGTAAATCAATTCCAGAGGGTATACTACTTTCCCATTGCTACTTAATTTTTGTTTACTATGTCGCATACATCCTTGGGTGCCATTTTTCACGAATTAACAGTAACGCACATAATATTTACTTCATGCGGTGAATTATTCATTTGTTTTGCAATTTAGAAAATTTCGATATTTGCATCCAGAAAATAAGCACGGGACAAGATGGCATGCCACGAACCGCCAATATAACTACAATGAATACACGATATCCTTGATACCGTCGGAAAATGACAACACGCCTAGCTTACTGCCCTTCAATAGCTTTGTGAAAGACACCAAGCACGCTCATAAGGGCACCGGGGACAGGGGATAGCCCATCCTGTAGCTCGGACCCCCGTCGCACCTCTGGGCCTCGTTACTCTCTCTGGAACATGGCCTGATCCCCATGGTGCTTCGAACATCCCACCCCACGGTGAAGGAGCACGAAAAATTTTGGCAAAAATAAGCAAAAATCGGGCAAAAATTAAGCGGAAGTGGCACAAATCGGTAGAAAATTAATAAGATAAGGATGAGCGCCAAAAATTGAAAATTTTAGTTACCGAAAATATAAAAAATTTATTCCTCTCTGACGAAAACCCATCGCCGACACCCTGATCCCCTGGCGATAACATCCTCCGTCTCACTCGCTATCCCCCTGGGATTTGGGAGCTCGCCCACATATGCTAAGACATCCTTTTGTCGCGGGTGTCCCTGACGCTGTGTGGGAACATAGGTTCCAAATGTTTGAGACCGTATAATATATACTCCGCATAGTTATGAGCACACAGTCTGTGATATGTCGAAAACAAAGTCACAGCCTGACAGCTGTAGTAGAAAAGACCAAATCACAAAGCTTAATATTTTGATAAATATCTCGCAAATAAATTGAAAAGATTGATCTCGATTCGAAATGCTGAAATGTTATCTGGTAACGCAGTCAGTGCCGCACGCAATTACGCATGAAACGCAGTTTCCATCGCCGAAATAGCAAACAAAGCAGTTATTAGTAGTAACCGGCTTGGAAACTGAAGATTTCAAAGATATTTAAAGATTGTCGATGCGATACTGCAATTTCAAACCACAGAAACTACGGTAATGTTCGGTTGTCAGTAAGACTATAAAGTAAAAAAGTGTACGGAATTACATAGCAGTAAACCTTAAATCCTGGCTTTATTTCCAGTAAAACTGATAATTTCTCGTTGAAAACAGCCATACTGAAATGAATACCGTGATATGTTTGATTGTAAACAGATCCATCCATTTCATTGATATAGATTTAAATTGCAAATCTAAATTTGTATAACGGAGGAACGTGTTATAACTCTGCTGATGAAGATGTGATTGTACTGAAAAATTAAGAGTCTTATTGCAAGTATAAAGTTTAGCCACATTGAGCAAACCGTTCTGGAGCTATAACTGCAATGAACCGCGTGTAGCTAATATCAGAGCACATCCAAAGCCGCACAATACAAATTGCTTTCGAACAGAATCATCACGTTGAATGATCTTCTTTACCAACATTTCACAAATTATAAAGCAATTATATCTATATTTGATTTTTAAAATATCAAAAATTCCTTTTAGTGTCTATAAAGCAGATTACATTTCATGTTGCGTTGTCAACTTCCAATGTTTCACAGGATTTTGATAATGAGGAAGTCAAATTATTTAAAAATATAATAGCGAGTAACTATGACTTAAACCATAAACGAAATTCGCAGATAGTAGTTTGCAAGTTCCCCGTGAGTAAACCCAACGGTGATAAATAGAGATCCAACCCATTTATTGGTCAGCCATCATCCACAAACCCTCAATTGCGGATCTTTGTAAAAGTCGTTCAGTATCATAGACGACAGAGTAGTAATAGACCCTGTCAACTTTCCACGGAAGAATGATTTAGCAGTTAAGCGGTCGAAAATGACTAAGTCTTCTTAAATACTTAATTGTGTTGTTTAGTTTTTGGCTTTTGTGCCTTATCTATTCATTTAGTTGGAGTGAAATTCATTATCGAAGCCAGAAATCCTTGTACTGTTTGTGCACTATCCAATTGTGGATATGCACACGATCGTTTCAAATTTCATGCTACAACCTAAGCATGAATACTGTTGTATATCTGAAAACAATGTTACAACCCGAAGATTAACCTTTATGAACACATTCCATGTATGAAAGTGATAAGCCCAAAATCCTGACAGGTTACGAAAACACGCAAACCCTTTTCTCTATAAAACCATATAAAATGCTTGATTTATCAATAATAATCACTGAAAACAGCCTTTAGTAATCAGAAAAGCGTGACCTCATCAACTGTCGTGATTGTGAGTTCCGGGTAAAAACAAAATAAACTTGCATGTATATTCGAACTACCATAAACATATGTACATGCAAGTATGAGCGGCGATTCCGGGGAGATGAGGGTGTTGCACCCCTCCCCCCGCCAGAAATCAAGATCCGGAGAATAAGAACTAAAGAAAAATTATACTCATCCCCTGTTTTAGGGATCGCCCCCTGCGTGCAAAACATAATGCATCATACTACAATCAAAAGTAACCGTAGAAGATGTAATTTCGTAGTGTATTATTAACTGGCAAATTTGTCACTGCAATAAGCCTATTCAACCCACGATTGGGGCATGTTTCCGAAGAAGTGCACAAACGAAAACTGTTGAGTACTTAGGGATCGAATAACAGTGAAAGTCTCACTAAGTGAAGAAACTGCCGAAGATCGAACCTGGACTTAACATATTGCCGAACTACTACCGCAGTCTCAATAGGCCTTAGTAATGACAAACCACAAAACTGGGAAAATACACGGGAACATTCGTACCCGACAAGAAGAACTCTTCAGGCTGACTCCCCGAAAAAGTCGTTTTGAAACTATGTAATAAAATAAGACTATGACGTCTTTCTGTTGTGGTTTTTCAAGATTTGGCTGAACTAAAGTGGACTAGCCGTTTACTACTAGGTAAAATTTTTATTTCAGGCGAAAGAACATTTGCTCAGCGCAAAAGGTATGAATTTTGTAATTTGTGCGTGTATCATATTATTTTCACATATCATTTACAATGAGTCTATGCCGATTAGAGAACAGTGCTAGATCGTATTTCGCTAATATTCAAAAACAAAACTGATCAATTATATATTACACAAAGTAAAGCTGTGATTTTGTCGTGCCTCAACAATTAATTTACACATAGCGCTAAGGGCAATCAATACGTTAGGCGGTACCAGACAGTGCTAGAAATCCATTGATCACCCGTGATATCCCCAGGGCAAGCGCTACAAACTGTTTCGGCTTTTATGTCATTAAGGTACTTTGCAAACCATGGTACTGAAACGAACCCATGATACGACCATTATAGCAGAAATTTGACGGAACAATGTTAGATATGTTTTGACCGTGGAACAAATGTTGTATTAGACGTCACCAGGTGATAATAGATAATCAAAAGCGCATCGCATAAAGGCTTCTGATACTGCTGGCGGCGTGTATTAAAAGGTCAAACACCAGAAATTAGGCACTACTACGCATATTTGAAAGCCTATCTTCACAAATGTTAGTCTTTAATAATGAATATGCTCACAAAAGATATATAGTGCTCAGAACATCAGGAGATATCGTAAATTTATTACATATTAAGCGAAGCATAGAAACAGGCGTCCGTAGGTGACCGAAACATAAAGAAAAGTTCCCTTAGCGCTGATTCTGACTAAAATTATCCTATTCTACACATACTTTTTCCAGGTTGGCGAATACAGAATGTCTGTAACTACCTGTACATCTTATAATGCAACCAACCACGAATAATAAAACACGTTGTATTGCATTTTAGATAAAACATTAATTACGAAAAAACTACGTTTCATATGTCTTAAACCCAGAATCAGACATTTTAAAATATGCTTTTCTGACTTTTGACAAAAGTACACATAACGTAAGAAGCGGCAACTCCATGTAAAGGTATAGAACAAATCAAAAATGGACAATTTCTTCGATAAAATTAGCAGAAGCAATTATATCGCTGGTGTCTGAAATAATTTGTATATGGTTCGCAAGATTTTGTTAGAACCCCTATTCTGGAAATTACATAAATTTTTTTTAAATTTAGTCCACTAAATGCCTAACTGTAGTAATACATTGCAACGTAGTACATCACATGTCACATTGTGTCGAAGGTCCGTTGTTTAGTGGTACTTCTTGCCATATTTCGCCTTATTTAGCGAACATTTTTGGAGGCGTGCGGGCCTTATTCGCTCCTTACGGGCGATCCCCGTACGTCACTTAAGCAATATTAAATATTATCAAAGCATGTTTGCCTACACACTTTTAACCAATCGAAAAGAAATACATATAGAATTTATGCTGCACAAAATTTTCTTAGTAGAGTATTAAGAGCAAAATATGTTTCAAACTTCAGTTTCTGATCAGGGTTTAATGCGACTATCTTATTTTATCAACACTTCCGAGAAATCGCTTTACCTAGTCCAGATAAATTGATTTCCAAACATTTAATATTAAAATTCGATTCCACATTTAGCCTTATGTCAAAATTTCCACTAGCGACTTCGAGAAATGCTCTAATCATGAAGAAACATATACAAATTTTAACATAATACATGGCGCAACATACTGCAGCAACAATTGGCGTGAATTTCGGAAAGTCACAGTCTAAGAACACTGTTTTTCTACATTATTGTAAGATGCTACTAATCTTGGTTACATAGCTGCTTTGGAACCAAATGCTCAGCTTACACTTTCCAACTCAAAATCGATATTAGTATGCTATAGTGATAAGCTAAAGTTCAAATTTTGGACAAATAAATATCTCGGAACTATAAGGAATTTCAAATCAAACCTCGATGTAAATATACAAATCTTTTCAAATTTTCCTTTTTAAGCCCGCCAAAACTGTGAAGAGACCTTGGTTAAATGATACACATTTATTACACAAAAATACATTCAAATAAGGGGCACCGATGTAATATGATGCAACAAAATATTGAATGGCGCGGCAGTGAGTTTTGTTTCGTATCGCCGACAAGAACAAACACAGACAGTGCTTAAGCAACGTTCTTTATTAAGTGCAAAAATATTTTTGTCCACTTTAAGCACTGCGACTGCAATTTTGTGTGGCACGCAATTGCAATTCTGACCGGATAGAATTACACAAAATACAAATAACAGTTTGACAGCAAATTTTTCTCGCTTCGTAAACGAGTCTGACCGGTGAATCAATGATGGAATATTTTAGGTTCGCGAAATTTTGACAGAATGCTCCCGATCGTAGCATTGTAATTAAATGAAAGCCAGGCTACTGGCTATTGAGGGCCCGTGGCGGATCCAGGTATTTCTGACTTGGGGGGACGGTCTTGCTAAAATTTTCCGACAGGAGGGTGGTTGCAACTTGTTACTAACATTTTTGGACTACGATTTAGCCACCTATTTTAAATATTCGTCAACGTACTTCATGTTTCTGTGGTATGTCTGTACTCTGACGGAGGCCTTCCAACCATCCAGTGTTCAGGGCTCTATAGCAAGCAGTAATCGTATTTTAACATGGTTTGTTGAAATAGGGGCTATACAGGAACATTGTATTGCATAATTGTACATTTCAGGGAGGTGGCCAAAGTTTTCATGACTGAACCGCATAAACAGTAAAAAGTGATGGTCCCATAGAAATAAACTATCAATAACAATGCATACAGAAATGGGTGTGCGGAGCTACCCAACGCTTGAGGCCTTGTAGCCATCCGAGGTCCTAGTTGATCCACCCACCCTCTGTAGGATACCACCCTACTTCTATGAGGCTCTGCACACCCGTCCCCCTGCCGTAGGCGAGCGGAAAATAAATAGGCAATGATCAGGGAAAATAACCAAAAATTATATTTTCAATGAAGGAGCTCTTCTGGGAAAATGGATAAAAGTCATGGCACCCCTGGAGGATCTTCCCTAGAGCCTTCTGCCCCATGAGAAGACCTCGCCCCAACTCCCCACGGACTCCGGCTACCCCGTCCTTGAAACCTCGAGCATATGGCCAATAACCGTAGGATTGCTACTACAGTTCATCGAAAACTGCTATAAAATAACTTTCTTGAGTTGAAACACTTCTAAAATATAGCTTGAATAAATGTTTAATCGTGTGTGAAGCATGTGTAAATCCACAAGCAGCATATATCACAACAAATAGCCAAATTAAATAGCTATCGTCGGCACAATGACCCATTTAAAGTAATACAAGAGTAAACTTAAGATGCGCCCCCAACCATCCTCGTTTGACACCATATACAAAACGTTGTTAGCGAACAAAACTCGGATTTCAACAGCCGTATCCAATTTCGACATTTTTCAGTTCCGCAACGCCATTTACGAATGCAATTCGGCCCCTGTACTTTAACACCAGTGTGTTCGCGAACATTTTCAAATTATAATGTATAGAATATGAAACGGACTAATTTCTGTTCTTTAACGCAAAAATGAAATTTGTGTTCAGTGAACAATTGAAGGGCAATCGCTTTTGTCAAAAGAGGGTGGTAAGGGGCGCAACTTAAGTTTACTCATGCATAATTATTTCGCCAAAGTCACATTTATTCACAGGATACTCCTTAATATATACTTCATCCAAAAGCAGCTTAACTGATTTGTGAAAGTGTTTACCGGCGGATATTGACACCCATTGACTTTAAAAGTATATCTTATAAATTTCAGGTCAAAGATGATACCAAATCTTTTTCCTCTATTGGGCAAAAATTCGGATTTTTTCTCATTCATTGCGTTGTAAAACTGGCTATTAATTCGTCATTAGTTGCGAGTATTTTAGATTCTGGTAGAACAATGCTATTTATATACCCTACAAAATATTTGGCTTCTATTCAGGAGCATTTTCACAATTTAGAAATATATTCTGTCTAAGATTGCGAACATACTGAAAACTCTAGCCAAATCACTCCGTTCAGTTGCTCAACCACAGACGATGGCTGCGGAATTCTGGCTGATTTTGACCCAAAATATAACCTAGCTTAGACCATACATGTTCTGGTTCAGAAGCCCAGGCGGATAAATATTGAGATGGGGAAGGGAAGAATGAACTCATCAGGATAATAAATATTCGAAATTTCTTGGGATTCATAATTTTTGAAAATCTTTGCGAATTTTCCTCTTATTTTTGTCAGTTTGCCACCTATTTTCGCCAATTTACCCATAATTACTGTCAATATTCCCAATTTTATTTTTATCAAAATTTAGTCTATTTCTGTCAGTTTTCCGCACTCGCCATCGGCGTGAGGACGCGGGTATATGTGGAGCGTCAGGGGCATCCGACCGCGCATGAAGCGGAGATTAAATGAATCCCGTGGGAGCCTCAGGGGGATAATGCCCACTGTACCCCTATGAGCTATGGTTTACCCATCTATGGTTTACACCCTGTTATCCATTGAGAACACCTGTAAAAATACTTACACTTGCATGTTTAGACGCATTAAGTGAAAGAGTTAACAACAATATATCTACTATATGCCTATGAAGCTATCATATTGTGTATTCAGAGACTATCTGTCTGTTGGTGATTTATACAAGCATTTCACCCTAACATCAAAAACGCTTGGTAATTTCTTAAAAAACATAAAATGCCATTCGTTTTCTGCGAATACAAACCCCAACGCCCTTTATGTGCATCGTAGATGGTACTTTGGAAAACCGTTAGTATTACTATTATAATAAATTATGGTATTTGAAAGAAATCAAACAGTATAAAAGCTCTGATATATGAAATTTGAAAAAGGCTTATTATAATAGAAATCGATGTTAGTCAAGTCTGTTTTCGGGCGTATCACATGAAAAAAACAGCGCCGCTGCAAAAGGCGATGAATGAATTTATGTGCCATAAACAAATAATAAAAAGACCCGACATATTTTACCAAACTAGCGAGTTGTTTGTGGTTCGTCCTGGTACCGCGCGCATGGCGAGAAAGAACCGACGATGCTAAATATGATGACAGTTTAAAACGACGATTCTGCATTAGGCTATAAGATTAGCCGGCTTTTGACGGGACAGGGGTAAGATGGAATGTATTCCGAATCAGTCGAATGGATCACAAAGACCAGCTGAGACCGGACAGTGAAAGGATTCACCACCTACAAGTATGTACCTCACCGATACTACGATTTCATGGCGTAAAGGCTAAGAAAATACGATGAATTTCTAGATTCAGATTTCAGATCCTGAACATACAGAATTATACACGCAATGAATTTGCGTAGATGAACAGCTCTGGGCGTATATATTAACGATTATTCAAAGTTGTGAAATCTACTGTTGGCAATCGCCGAAACCCATGAGCATCGTGAAGAAGCAACAGCAATTCAATAGTAAATACACTGTAAATTTATTGAACCAAATTTGTTCATAATGAGCCAAATTTGGCTCATTCTGAGCCACCTGGGGTGAACCCTGGCTCACCTCAACTGAAGTGAGGCCCCAGGTGACTCAAAATGAGCCAACGTTGGTTCAAGGGTTTTGCAGTGTATCCATACGTTGTAACGTTGCGCTGACACTAGAAGGGATTGGCAGGAAAAGTTCCATTTTTTTCCATCTATTATGCCCCTTAGCTTCGTATATAACACTGATGTTATGCCGAAAAAACGACAAAATATAGGAATCCTGTTCAAGTTCGAAGGCTGGCCCGAAGAATCACTATTACTCCAGAGTTGGCCGCTGAGATATTTAAACTTTTGCAATCGTGTTTCTTACATGAATCTGAAAGTGCCATATTTTATTCCAATATGGCTAACGCAGAAAACAGAAGCATCAAAGTGAAAATCTGCGACCAAAAATAGTTCATAGATTAGAACCGTTGTTTCCTTAAAAGGTGGCAGGAGAAACCTTTCTGTGCTTTAGTCTGTCTTCACAAAGTCATCAACCATAAGTGTATATATTTTTAAATGTTTAGATTAGATACTTCACCAATCATTCAAACTGTCACAGCGTGCCCCACCACCTAGTTATGTGCAAATTATGTGAATACAAAGCGCAATACATTAAGTTATACGTAAAATACCGACAACCGGTGAAGGACGCCTCTACTGAAAAGTATGACACCATTCAGCATTTCTGTATTACAGCTCGCTGTTGGTCGGGGTGGTTTTCGCCCTCACCCCGCCTTCTCCCACCTCAGGTTTTCGACCACCAAATGGGTCGAAAACATGATCCAGCCCACCCATGTTCTTCAACAACATCTAACTTATATCTAACTAACATTTTTGAACCACTAAGCTCAGCTCCCTCAGGTTTTCGAAACACTAAATTCAGAGCTCTCCTGGTTTCCGTACAAATTTTTCAGAATCCTCCCATGTTTTCGAACCACTTTGCAGACCCATCCTCAGGGTTTTCAGGCCACTAAATGTTTAGTTTTCTTAAACGGTCGAAAACCTGGTTGGATCTGAAAAAGTGGTTCGAAGTGGAGTAAGTTTTTAAATTAAATCTAAGCATGGGCATCAGGTACTAAAACGCAAGCTGGATACCCGACTAAAATACCCAGGTACCCGGACGCTAATTTTGGCAGTTCTCGTATGCCGCAGTATCAACTCAAATTTACGTAATTTCGACTCTCAAATTATATACCCAAATCATTGTATAAAGCTTGTAAGTAGCAATTGCGTTGAGCTAAAAAAGATTGTTTCCGACCGTACAGTAATGCGAGCTGACATGCACATGGTGGCCTTTGAAAATAGTTTGAAGAACCACAGTTGGTCAAAACCTCGCCTATGTGGCCATGCGATAAGAAAAGGTAAAGCACTATAGAAAATATACATTATAATATACATTTCCCATGGTGGCACCATAGAAATTATATATTATAAACAGTTACAAAATGCAATAGTAAGCTTTAAATTTTCTGCTAAAGATAGATCAGCCTGTTTCTGTGCTTACTGCATTAATGCAAATTTTTATTACAACTACTACTCATAAACGAATAGGCGGACATCCCTAATTTTAATTGCGTTTAAGCACCGACACATCCTTAAGAGAATGTATGTATATGTGTCCTTTTCCATGCGTTCGGGGTAGTTAAAGTCCTAGACCAAATCAAGTCCAATATTGTGCTTTCCGTCTGTAATAATGTAACCGCTATAGTGATTTGATAAAAATTTTCATGATACGGGTGATTTGACTCATTGCAACTGCAAACCTATAGGGTGAGCACACTTTGGGTGTGTATACCTGGCTTGTTCTTTTTTGTCAAATCATTTCATGATCATAAAGCAACGAACGCGAACAAATCATGATTTTCCCTTTTGTACGTCTACGGATTTGCGATGCAGCAACGCATAGGAAATACACGCGGTCACTATTTTGCGATTTAGCGTAGCATTTTGTTAACCACGTACACGGGAAAACACGATTACCAATCGCGTTTTTTACTCGTATGCTATAATACACAAATAGACCTCGAATTATAGCTGTCTGATCAAGAATGTCATTTGATAAACGCGGACAAACGTGCGAAATGGACAATTATTCGCGAACACAAATTCCACTCGTATATCGCAGAGCCCATTTTCGTGTTCACAAAAATGCCAATACCAATGGCAAAAATGGAAATGCGAATTTCTGCGCGAAGTAATTCGCGCAGAAAGGCAATAGAACAACTTAGGTGCACACACCTAAAGTGGACTCACGCATAACTTCTAGCCGATAACAACCTTTGGATGTAGAATAAGTGAACAGAAATAACCAATTTTGTCTCAAAATCGTCTAGGTCAGGCATAGCAGTTGTTACTCTAGGTTGAAAATGATTGGCAGTATTTGTTAGAAATTTTGACAATCGGCTGAAACCTATCTCATACAAATCATCGATATGTTTCTAACATCGTTCAACCTACGGAGTAGACAGCTCATACCCAAAAACAATATATATATTGAACCAAGATTCACGCATATTTCGAGGTCACAAATGGCTTTCGTATTGTTTGCTCCATGTTGAAATTTTTGCTGAGCCTGTGTAATTCTGTGATAGGGGTTTACCGTTGCTTTCATAAAGATATTTCAGATATGGCTGCGAAATAAGGACCGAAATTATTTTCCATACCAGAATCGACCAATCTTCCTGTTTCATCTGCCTCATTTAAATGGAATGAAGTTAAACACAACGGTCTCCACGCAGTATCTAGTAATATTATATGTGCCGAATGCTAAAGGTTGGGTACTTTTTCGCAATAAAGATGCAGGAATTCACGATAACATACAAGTGTCAATTCCTCATGTCATGGGTAAAAATTTTAATTCCTCATGTCATGGGTAAAAATTGTAATTCCTCATGTCATGGGTAAAAATTTTAATTCCTCATGTCATGGGTAAAAATTTTAATTCCTCATGTCATGGGTAAAAATTTTAATTCCTCATGTCATGGGTAAAAATTTTAATTCCTCATGTCATGGGTAAAAATTTTAATTCCTCATGTCATGGGTAAAAATTTTAATTCCTCATGTCATGGGTAAAAATTACGAGCTATAGGAGGTATACAACTTAGTTTGATTATCCGAGAAATATGGGTAAACAACAGGTTATTATAAAGTTGTACTTCTTCGAATCCGGCAAGAGTTAGCCAATTTTTTGTTTCTTATTTCCTAAATTTCCCCAAAGTGCTAGAGCTTAAAGTCTTCTAGTTAGCTGCTAGTTTTGTAAATGAGTTCTCGTTTTAATTTCTATATTTTTGCAACGTAAACTATTAAAGATGTGAATACGCGGTACCCTACATATTTACTTGTTGCTCAACGAGTTTCCGAAAAATTTTCCAGTAGCTTTAGCTTATATAATTTAATAGAATCTCGTTGATATCCTTATTATGCATCATTTAGCTTAAGATGTGTGCACCAGGGGCCGAATTCTATCAAGCGGCCAATTGAACCTCGTGACAAAAAGGCGTAGCCAAATCCGGCCCTTCATATACAAACTAAATAGCTAAGTTATACTAACTAGTATGTTTGTACGCGCTGGCAGCAGCTATGTCTCACGGTGTGATAGCCGAGACGGACTACTGAAAAAATATTTATTACGTTCAGTTTAGAGTATTGTGTTACAGCGAAAATATTTAGCTGTAGAACCAAAACTGAAAAGATTAGTAGTACTTGAAGTAAGACGCATAAATGAAGGTAAAAGAAATATGTAAATATCCCCATTTTCAAAATTTTTGTTTAGACCCCTTTTATAAGCCAACTTAGTAGTTATGTTAAACACGCTCTATCATACATGGAAATTATATATATATACTACATATTGTAACTGGAAAGATGTTTTACGAATATATTTATCATCAATTTCCATATTTTCATGATTTTCCGTTGTCACATAGATTTCTGACTTTTAGAACCGATTCCGGTCCTTGTGGCAATCTCTCAGCCTCGCTTTACTTTAAGCTAATATGTTTGTAGAGTCTGGCCCGGCCCAAAAAATATTACACTAGCCAATCGCGGCTAGCCAAACTTGATCTTGGAACCGCTGCAGACTGTGATAAAATCCCATCCCGCCGCACACATCTAAAGGTAAATGATGCATGACGAGAAGCCTTCCGGTCAAATTCATATACTTGGTGTTCAAAATATGAACCTCGACTTCATGTGAATTGTGTGTATTAAAAATAAACGGCCATATGCTCTGTTACTTCTATTTCACATCTTGGTTTTGGGTTAGCTATATATCTTAAGTTGCAGATAATATTCCAGTAAGACGGCGGAAAATTATTTCTAGGTAACATTCAAAACACCTATTACACAGGTACTCGACTGCTGTATCAGGATACCCAACGCACTGCTCAGGTACCCAACACGTCGGGTACCCGGGTAGTAAGTAGTGCCCATCCTTAATTTGATCTTTGATTTTTAGTCAAAAGTATTATAAAACTTGTTGAGTCATAATAATATTTCTCATGATATCCAAACCAAGACGTGAAACCTCGTTCTATCTTTGACGCGTTCGAAGGCCGTGTTCGCATTACGTTCAATCCGATGTGATTTTATATAGAGTGTCACACTGCATAAAATACAATTCGATCCAATCCCACACTGCATGCAGGATTTCGTCGGCCCGAATCGGACGATGTAGGCAGTGGAAAAATACATACGGCAGGTGTGCTGCTTGGTCGTGTCAGATTGAATCTGGTTCGCACGCAATATGAGCACGCCTAAAGTCCCATACACTATAAAAACCCGATGCTACACGTTTGCATGATGTCTTATTATATATACTGGCGTAAAGCGACTTATATCCATCGATTCCAATGTTTATTAATAAGTTTGAGGTTGGTTTTAGAACCAGTAAAACGTGGAAACACGTTTTATAACCATGTTCATTGGCGCAAAAATTCTTCGTGATACAAAATAGTAGCCATTTCATTACATATCGTGTCAGCGCAACCCACTATAGGTATATCGTTTCTTTATCACATACAGCGTGTTTCCACAAGAAACAGCAGACAAAGGATTTCTCATGTTAATCATATGGTGAGATGATTACAAATCTCAGCCTTCTCATCGTTCTTAATGGGTTCGGCCTGAAAGCCGTAAAAAGCGCATCTCCAAGAGGAGTAGAGTGGCTTGACAAGGGAGGGATACCCGAGTCTTCGGGGGGGTCCTGACCGCATAGGAAGTTGTTAGGGAAAAGTCACGCGGCGCTTAGGTGCCGTGAAAAGCATCTATGATTTCGGCACCTCCAAGTTGGAACCTGTCAAGGGTGACCATACATTCCCAAGGTTCGAGGTCCCAGGCAAGTATATGGAGACCTTGGGTAGCCCTTCATCCTTCCGGCAAGAGGGGTAAGCGGGTCCGAGTGGGGGATGCGGTGCCTTTGACTGGGATGCGCCGCCTACGGCGCTGGGGGTAGTGCTGGTGCTGTGGGGCACCGCGGAGCGAACTGACGCCCCAGGTGGTGTAGTCCCTACCCTTATCAGCATGGATGTTCCTGACCGCATAGAAGGGAGGGAGATGTGCGGCGATTTCAGCGCCTTTAAAAAACGCACCTATGGTTTTGGCACATCTAAAAGATAGGGGCAGGGTGACCTGCTAAGGCGTAGCAGGGCCATCGGGAGAGGAGGTCCGCAACTCAGAGGAGGGAGGGGGCGTGTGCGGTGCGTACGGCACCGTTAGAAGCACTTATATGTTCGGCTCCTCCAAGGGAGGTACAGTGACCTGTCAAAAATAGCCGAGCCTTCGGGGGTGGGGTCCTGACTGCAGATGAGGGAGGGAGGGGGGTTAGACGGAGCCTTCGGTTCCGCGAAAAGTACCATGGTTTCGGCGCCTCTATTGGGGCAGTAGAATCATCACCTGTCAAAGGGTAGCCGACCCACATGACAGAGGGGTCGGACCTCAGGCAGGAAAGGGTATGCGGCACCTAGAGTGGGCGTCCTGTTGTGGGGGGTAGCATAGCCCTCCCGGAGAGGGGTTGGGACCTCATGGGGGTAACCCCCACCACTATGAACATATATGGGTTGGTCATTGTTTTTAATTTTGTAGCTATTTTTTAAGGCAACTCACAAAATGTGTCATAGACGATACAAGACAAACACAGTATGATAATTTACCTTTAATAACCGTATTTCATACTGTTATAATAGTGTTTTTAATCACAACGTAAAAAATAAGATCTTGGTTTTCAAAGAGCCAAGTTAAGCCCTTGTGACAATTTTACAGCAAAGTTCTGCTATTAGCTAACAACTTGACAGGGCCTAGCTAACTTAAACATCCGAGCCGCGGCTGGCTGTGACAAAATCCGGCCCTAGTGCACACATAATGCGGGTCAATGATACATAATGCGGGTCAATCACATGGTGTCCTAAGAACTTAAAATTTTCAAATGATGGCGTTGCAAAAACGAATTTGCTGAATGTAGAAATGTTTTTAAGGTAGGCTCAGATAATAGATTCGGTTACTTCCTCGGTTCCGTTGGATCAGGAAAGATCTTTATCTTATCATAGGGATTAAGCGATGCGTTACCCGTTAGGCAGCAGAAATAGTTTTTGTTTCCTCCGGGAGCCATGGGAAACTGTAATTCCCTAGGGAATTTGGGAAAATACAACCTTAGATATAATATGTTTGGGAATTCGAGAATTTGGAATATTTGACATTTCCCTGGAAATTTTTTATAATCCCACGGAAATTAGGAAGCCCTCAGGTTACTTAAGCCAGGCATTAAGTAGATCACACAGTGATTACTGGCGGAACTTTCGTAACAGAATATTTTCAAATATTTTATTCAATAGAATTATACATCATTTGCACTTACAAGCCGTATGTCGTCCCATAATTTCGTCAAATTGATTAAGTTTAACATTATCTTAATTCAGTAATTCCGACATACTTTCCTTAACTAAAGTCTAGATCTGATCATCCGTTTTGGATAAAATAATGAAACAACACATTTGAAGCATCTGGCAAAGTTACACATTGGTTGTGTAACGACATATAGTCAGTCACATTAATAATACCTAAGTAATAAAGTTCCATCAGATTTCTACTAAGCTTGCAACGGCAACCCCTTGCTGAAAGTTGATAATCCAGCACTTCCAGAGATTGTCAAAATGACAGATCGTTTCTCATTTATCAAACAGCTAAAACTTCGATTTGACCAGGCGTTCTGAAACGCGATCTCCGAACTGAACTTCACTAATAATATTATACAAACGTGTGTCTGTAAAAAAGACACGTATATATTCGCTATTTTAGTGGTGACACGTGGATTAGAACAGGAAATTATTATATCAAAATTTGAATTGAAAATACAATTGAAAATTGAATATGAAATTAGAGAACTCTAACAAAATTGCTTCCAATTTGGCAAATATTTAGCGAAAAGACGAAGGCAGAGAAACTGCAAACGGAATTTAAAAAATTTCGGGAAGAACGAAATTGGTAAATTTTAACAAACCAAAATGAAATAGGATGCTTGAAAACTGGGGAAGCGGAACCTTGATAAACCTTAAAAACGAGATATAAAAGCTAAGAAATTTATATACAGGTATAACTAAGGAACGGAAAGATTCCAGCAGTTTCACAAACAGAGAGATGATATCGTAGAAAAAAGGGAAAGTTGAGAAACGGGAGTTTTTACGAACTAAAAGCTAACAAAATTTCTTCCACCAGGAACCGTCGCAATAGGAAGACTTAATGAATAGCAAAACATATTTAGAAGATGGCAAATTGGAATTCCGGAAGCAGAAATTTAGCGAAAAGAGAAACTGTGGAATTTTGAAAATCGGAAGATGATGAACTTTGTTAATACGTGAAACATTCAGATATCGCCTAAAAGTCAGATTGAAGTAATCCTCAAATCCCCATGAGAATCAAAAATGTTCCAATTTCCCAAATTTAACTGGGAAGCTCGCAAATTGAGAAACTGGGAATATATGTAAAGTGAGAAACTGGCAATCAACATAAGCGAGAATTCGAGAAAAATTGGGAAAACTGGTAACCGACGAAATTTCGGAAAATGAGAAAATGGGAAAACTGGGAATTTGGGGAACTTTGGAAAATAAGATTCTGTGGAAACAACAAAGAAAGGGCTGATGCGACCCTTAGGTGTAACCCCTATGCCCTATGCCATTTATGTATTTTTCGGAGCAACGTCGTGGAGGAAAGGCTAAAGAGGCTTCTTTTCAAGCCAGAATTCATCCCCAATTTTCTTCTATTCATTTACCGATTTATCCATTGTAAACATGAGCTTTACTCCTGTATTTGCTTCATTGTAAGCAAATATATACTTTATCCACTGGTATCGATATAGGGGTAGGAGTTAAACACCCTAAGGGCCGGAACCCCGACCTAAATGCACCTTCCTGGAGGATCCGAAGCCCGCTCCCACGAAGCCTCCTTCAGCGCGTCCAGCACTTTAGCAACGATTGGCATAAATTATTGTATAATTTTGTAATAATAGTCAAAATTGACTAGAAATAAGGGAAATTACACTGCAAAAACTTTGAGACAAATTTTGACTATCGAGTCGGTCCCTTTTTATTCTAAATTGGGTCGATTAGAGTGAAATTTTGAATAAGGTTTGATTCCAACTGAGTCAAAACCTATCGCAAAGTGAGTAAATTTTAACCCAAGCTAAGGGTTAAAAAGGACTGACTCAATACTCAAGATTTCACTCAATGTTTTTGCAGTGTAGGAAAAATTTATGACATATCAGCCAAAAATTGGGAAAAATCTTGAGTTCCTAAAAATTTCAAAAGTCCCCCCTTGAGTACTCCCTGCAAGGTCCCCCGAGACCATCTAAGTCGACGGCTCTTCGACACCTAAGATTTTAGCAAAAACATACGTTTTATTTTAACGTAAGTATCTTACATACACATTATTGCATGTAGACAATTGGTAGTCGGAATAATACTGCATATATTTTTAAATAATGGTCAGATATATAAGGTTTTATTATTGAAAATGTACGTTTATTTTCAGGCAAACCGGTCCAACAAATCGTACAAGTTTAGCCCGGAGCGTCAGCTTGAATATCACATATCTTTAAGTCAGAATAGATCATGCCGCAACACCATGATCGTTTTAACCCGAACTTGCTACTCTATCGAGTACATATTATTATATTTTGGAAAATTTTGGCACAACCAAATCACAACAGGTGATTTCGGCATCCGTGATCAATCGTTGTTGATCTTTAGGCTAACACGTAAAATATGCGTCATCGGTTCAACGTTACGCGATGCTGCGCGGCGCCATGATTTCTGAAATCAATAATATCAAGAATCAGGACAATTTCAATAATCTGAAGAGTTAGGACACTCGGACCAGCGATAACAATCGGGGCCTGCTCAAATACAACGATCGATGAAGCGTGGAAATCGGAACACTTACTATAAACGCAGCAATTACAACAAACGGGTCAACCGTGAGAATTTGAAAAATAATGCGGAATTGTGTTGATAATGAAAGTAAATGATTCAGTCAACTCCGAGAAAATGAAAGCCCCTATATTTCGTTACGACCACACTTTGTTTGAACAGAAAGACGATTCGTTACGCAGACAGCGAATCGAAACGCATTTAATTTTGTTTGTTCAAGCAACTGGGATACATTTAAGGATTTACCCACCACAATACTTTTTAACAAAAAACTAATCTAAAGCATTTAGCTTAAGTTTGATTATTCTTAAGGCCAGAATTGAGGCTTCCTCGATCCTATTCAAAATTCGCCAACATACTAAAGCAAATCAAGGTCCAATGTCAACTTTAGGGGCCGAAGTATAATGCATACCATGCCGTTCTTAGCCTAATGTAAGGTTCCTATATGAGCCATGTACTAAACTTAAGTCGGGGGCTGCCGCTCCTGAACCCCCGCCTCTAAGCTGTTCTTTTTTCTAATGTTATAACGTCCGGCCTCTAAAGTTGTCACGGGCCAGCAATTGGGTAATAAAAACTAGTAATAAAACACCAGGGATCTATATGAAAGTCTATAGTGCGGTCGAGTTCCGGAGGTGAATCTAAAATAAGGATGCTACCTGCGTTCTCGAGAGAGGAAATACTAAGATAATTTCGGTCGCAGGTAAATAAATTTCAGCTGTGTTCAAAAACAACGCGGTATTCAGGGAAAAATCATAAAAGCAAATTTTAAAACATCGCTATGCCACAAAGACTGCATATTTGGAAATTTTATATTAAAATTGATTGCTTTTAGAAAATTTTCAGCGACAACACTGGAGCTTTCGTTTTAACCTATTTCAGAGTCGAAGTTTACCACTGAAGGGATCCCGTTTTTGCGGGCACTGAGGTCGCTCATTTTAGGTGTGCCCTGAGGCAAATAAAAATAACTCCAACCAACCCCTTATTCCGAAGTCCCCGTCTATGAGAATATATATATAATCGTTCAGAGTTAAATGATTTTTTGTAAAACTAAAAACTTTTTTGTCAATTATCAAATGTGAATTACCACAGGATCGAAATCGTGTATCGGCACAGCAACGTACTGAATCATAACGCGGTCTTTGCGTTGGTCCGAAGTCTTGCTTTGATCTTCAGATTCAGTCGGATTCCGCGACACTTTAATTTCCATAGTTTCACCAACACTAATTCGTCCGACTGTTTCGGAAAACTCAAAGCGTTCATGAGTTGCTTTTATCTGTAAACATTTTTGCAGTAAGAAACATTTACTGCAGCAACATTAAGACGAATCGAACATCATGTAGAACGCAGCAATCGTGTTCGAGAATTGAAGTCAAAACAGTTTTGACACCAATCCTCTGGGCTATTTCAAAATGGAAGTGCTCCAAACTAATTTCTTGCGAGAAACAAACGGGTCTTATTGCGTAGTCCTTCGTCAAAGGGCAAAATGAAAATATCAGGGGAGGAAACGTTATTCGCTTCCTACAAAAGCGTTAGCTAAAGCTTGGCACCTTATTACATGTTGAAGACTTGGCTAACCCCGACGATTTAAAAAAAATTGCACGTCCATATATGTACATGGTGACCCATAAGTGACGGCCCTGCATTAAAGTAACAGAGCACGCCAAATGATAAACACATCCAAAAGCGTTTTAGTATGCATATACTTTTATACATGACTTAGGGTTTAGATGAATAACACTTACCCTAAGTGCGAATCTGGGCGACTCCAAGATCAATGTATTATTTCATTCAAAAAATCACACTTCAACAAACTTTTCGAACCATGTCAGACGCCAGAATGAAGAGCTTTCTGATATAGCTTCTTTCAGGCACAACAGGGTTTGTGGTTTGCGTCTGTGTACCTTCTCATTCAATACTCTCTACAGAAAAAGCTGAATAGGGCTTAGATGAAGACAACGAAATAGCCATTCGACAAGACCACGATGGCCCAGCCAACGGCCAGGGAAGATTTTGTCCAACTAAAGGCGCGCAGCCATCGCAAAATAAAGATGGGTACCATCCTGCATAAAGTGAAACCCGTCAATATTTGGTAAGTGTTGAATATTAGAATAAAATTCGTTTCGCAGCATCATTAGACAGTAATCTGCATTCACAGTACCGTCAAAAAGAACGCCCCAGAAATCTACCAGACCACATGCCGACACATACTGTCAAACCAGAAGCATTCATATTTGCGTTGCATAGCCTTATGACGGTTTTCTGTATGCCAATGAAAACAATTATGCCGGTCAACGTGGCCGTTCAGCTAAAGATTGCTTCCCTCAGACAAAATGACTTTGTCAGCTAAGTCCGCATTATCGTCGAGACGCTGTAGCCATTCTTCACAAAATTCAACCCTGTGATCATAATCATCCTGATTCAGAGCATGAATTAAACGTTAGTCTAAAAGGTTTTAGACCCAGACCTTCTTTGCCATAGATGGCAACCACACAAAAGATATCGTTGCCTTTTAAATCTGCGATAATAAGGTGGCAGGGGGATTTATTACTCGAATTGAACATTCAAAAATAATATGTTAATATTGTATTAACATACACAGATACACCTCTACCAGCCCATCGGATAGATAGAGCCTGTAAGGTTTCGTAGCATTCCAGTTTTCAAGGATCTCATACCTTTCTTTATCCACCCAAACTCCAAATAATTTTATTTTCTTATTGTTAGGGTACTAGCTGATCCTAGCGGCAAAATTTGGGTTTTCCGTTTCTTTAAGTGGCTACTCGATTCTCTCTGGTATAACCTACAAAGAAAATCGTTTCTTTTACCTCCCTTATACAACTCAATTCCCGACTATCTGCTACATAATTACTCAAAACGTCAGCGGTAATCCGCATACTTGTCGTATTCCGCGAGTAATATCAAAATGGTCTGACAAGAATCCATTCACACACACTCTGGATTTTGCTTGTCCAGCTATAAAGTTTTAAATAATTCAAAAACGACATTCCAAAATTCATAGTTTCAAGTGTTTTAAACATAAACGACCAACCCGCCTCATGAAAAGCCAATTCATTATCGAAGAACATATATGCATTTGATTCATGTGAATGATAGATAGATTACTGATTAATTACTTAAAATATTTCTTCCTGGTATTGCACACGTTAAGTTAAAAATATATAATATTAATAACTGGTAAAAAGACGTAGTAACAACATGACCACAGATATTTAGCATAAATAACGGAAAATCACATCACGGAACACTCCTGAAATAGCATTATATCTAAAAGGCACGAAACTAATATTACTAAACTACAATTGAGTAAGATAAGTTAAGTTTAGTAAAATTAAAAGAAATAATTTAGGAAGGTTGAGGTAAGAACTGAAAAGCTAATGAGGATAAACGTAACATAGTGTAGCATCTCATTACGCTAGCATTTATAGCGTAGCTGAACACGCTGTGATCGGGACCTGTGGTGTAATGCTTGCAAGCTAGATAGCCGGGTTCGAATCCCGGCTGGTCCAATGTATGATCACTCGTGGATCTTTTCAATTGGTGAACCCAACGTGATTTGAACACGCAAGCTTCTCATATAGCCAAGAGGGGTCGAACCCAAAGTTTAAGAAACGAATTCAGCTTCCCAAAAACGAACAACAACCATCAGGGCACTCGAAAGGTGAGCCAGGTTTTCAAGTTTCAAAAGTTTCGTCCGTGAATACGCAGTACCCAGTTTATGAAGATTCTATTTCGTTTCAGCACCGCTCGTGTACTGTCAGTTCGGCGACTCATTTGCAGCCTCTGCTTAGGCCGCGACCGAGAATCCCTGCGTTGGGGCGGGGCACCAACCCACGGTTTGAACGCAGCAAGAACAACACATTCCGATATATGTCAATTATGGGGTTTACATGTCATTCTATACTCATTATTATTTCGGTTTTATCGTTTGGCACGTCTCTGCAACGCGCCAACCGCCTGCAACGCCATTCCATTCACGATTTGTTGGAAGCCAATACTTTGCCATGGCGGGAATCACAGCCCGACATGCAACTCAATTACGGATTTTGTTACTTATTGCAGGCGTTGAACCAAACCCCGGACCGCCAAAGACAGATGTTACTAGGTTTGACCAGTATTCCAAGGAGATTCTTGCCCAGGCGCTCCAGCTGTTGAACGAAGACGATGTCAATTTTGAGATGCCCGGAACAAAGCGTTTAATAGCTGATGCATTGGCAGCACTCCCAACTGGCGTTGTTGGAGTGACGCTCAAATGGGCCGAGAACAGAGGACAGTCCGCATTAGGTGACAATACAGTGGACGGCAGCAACCGTTTACCAAAACTCCCGGAGTTTTACCAACGCGATGTAAGAGTCTGGTTCACACAAATTGAAGCACTGGTAGAGGGTCTTACTGATATTACGAAGCGAAATGCACTCATAAACGCACTCCCCACTAACATTATAATTGATAGCGGCACAAAGGCCACTGACAGTTACGCGGCAATCAAAGACTGTGTCTTGAACTTCTTCGGGCAGAGAGAATAGATGCAGTTACGGAAGTTTACTGCAACAACAAACGTTAGGTGATCGAAAATCCTCCGTCTGATTGCGTCAACTACAAGGAAAAGCTCCTCGACACGCAGACCTCGTAAAATTGCGTTTCATGGCCGCGCTTCCCGAAAAAGTAAGGATTTCTCTTGCCGTCATCGATGACATGGATAAAGAGAAATTGGCCAATCTTGTTGATAAAATTTTGGAGCAGATGTCACCGGATGCCAGCACTAGTGAAGGTGTGGCATCGGTGGCAGGGGACCCACTGAGCGTTCAAGCTCTGCGGTTGGAGATGAGGGAGATGTCCTATACAATTGCTCAGATCAGTAGACACATAAATGGAGCCAATAAGTCCAATTTTAGATCCCGGCGCCCTTATAATGGTTGTAATCCTCGTAGCCGTTTTCGTGATATTTCAGGCCGCCCATCGACTTCTCGTCCGCGGTACGCAGACAACAGACAACTATGCTTCTACCACGAGAGATTTGGTACTCGAGCCAGAATGTGCCGCCAACCGTGCGATTGGGTCAACAAACGACAGCGAAACGCTCAATCTCCGGCGCCAAAGCGACGGGAGCCGGAGTCCGAACAATAACCGTCGCGGTTCCGGACCTTGGGTCTTTCTTATCTGACACCGGTAGTGTTAAAAGTTTCTTGCCGCAATCTTATGGGTCCCGAAAATAGTAGCAATTGCATGTGAAATATGTTACTTTTAAGTAATGCGGCGTTTACGTTATAAAACGCCCGTTGTGTGATCACGACCACACCATAGTACATGGTAGTAGTAAGGCTATACTATTCAGTACAAGTAATGGTATCGTGGACACCGTGTACATTACACTATGTATTAAACAGTAGTTTAAAAAAGGCGGGAAAATTAGCTAAGTTAAATTTGAAAATATTTACGCTAATTCATTGTATCCCATAAACCATGGCGTTTAACGCTTTACGTAGGAAGCGCATGGACAAAGCTTGCATTGTATAAACTCCCTTACAGCGGAAAAAACAACAAGGCATCTTGCCAAATGACTTTCATCTCCGCTACCCAGAAGTTTACGGTGTCCATGACACAATACATAAATGCGGATGGTGTCCGAAACACCGTATAAAACTGCTTAGAATACAGTGTTGGTGTTTTGTACACTATATCGTTAACGGTCTTGCGCACCCTGTACGTGGACAAAACTTCCACATGGCGGGCAACTTATAACGTAAACGCCGCATAATCAAAAGTAAAAATAAGTAAATAGAATTAAAAGCTAATAAACTTAACGTAACAGGTACAATAATAACTAATGAGTGGACTACGCTTACTAGAATTAACTAGTGACCTTCACAATAACACAGAGAACACGGAATATACTATATACTTATATAAAAGTAAACTGCATAGATAGGAATACATAAGGTGTATATATAATATAGAATGGATGTTATATATATAGAAATATATGTAAGAAAGTTATAGAGCCACTTCGACACCCGCGGGGTCAGAAAGGAGACATCCCGGCGCCGTCAGCCTAGGGAAAAAGTGCCGGCCCAGACAGTTCTGGCCGGTGTCTCTGAGACTGCCCGGGTGTGCATAAGACAAACGAGCATTATATATAGGCATTTATAAGACAAAAACATATTCCACACACCTGACTCGCTGCAAAACTATTGCTGTGGGCTGGTACCACACCGAGGACAAATAAAACCATCGAATCAGCGGGATACTTGAGCTCCCGTATGTTCCCTACTCGTGCGAAGCAGGCCCACAAGCGTCCAAACGGACGGGTGGGACGTGATGGACAACGAAATATTACAATTAGAGACAGACAATTTATTTTATATAAGCAAAAAGATACACGTTCAACATTATTAACCCAAAAGATTTGAATCAGCCTATTCACAGCGAAACGTTAGAACCCTGCCTGGTTTCAGAATAGCTGCCAAAACATACCTTAAACACAACTGGTCGTTCGGTTCTGTTTGTAAGTTCAAACAAGGTCGTAGTCACACCGTCACTATTCGGATCTTTAAACACGAGCAATTCATGCGGATTTATATCGATTTCGTTATCCGGTGTTTCAACCCACATACCATAAGCGAAGGATCCGATAATAACCACGGCGTACCGGAAACCTTCTCTTATGTTTCGCCTAACCAAATGCTAATTTATGTTGTTAAAGTTGACAAAGATGAGTTTCAGACATCAAATTATGAACAAGTCATGAAAATAACCTAAACTATGTAGATCCTCAAGTAAAAATAAACTATAAATTTCTAGGTATAGAATTTTAATTTGAAGTCAAAAATACGTGATTAAAAATTGAATCTTTTATTGTAACAAGATACGGACTATGATATTTCTTCCAAGTTGTTTTTGAAACTTTGGTTCGAAAATACAAACTGAAGATTGGACATAACGATTGCCTGCTGTCTAGCAAACATAAACATTGCTCAAATAATTCCGAACACTATCAATAAAACTGCCAGAAGACATGGTGTGACATTGTCGAGAAGTGGTAATACGCGTAACTAGCTACTTTTGAAAAAATTTATTAAAAACATGGGGTGTCTAGAACACCCTGTTGTCAACAGTGTGCCTGACACTGTGTGGTGTACATAGGTTCCAAACGTTGGGTACATTATAACGTGAACGCCGCATTACTTTACTCGCCGATTATATGATAGCTTACGTATCATATATCTACAGTATAAAGAAAGATTAAAACTGTTTAATATAGAAAACCTTGACTTACGAAGACTTGATCATGGTCTACAAAATGTTGACCGGATTGATTTAGGGTTTGAGGATTTTTTCAAATTATCTCATAACTTTTTGCTTTACATTTTTCGGTAGTTGACAGCAGTGGCGATTATATAATTTCAAATAATAATCTACAAATGAAAAAATGAAATTGCCGCCCCCTTATTACATTGCTCATATAGGGACCTTAGCTTAGGCTAAGACTAACATCGAGCCCGGCATGGTATGCAGCATATTTCTGTCACTAAAGCTGACGCGGACGCTCGCTTTCCAAGCAGTGATGATTATTTATGTGAGCACTACAATTCCTAACCCGAATCGCTTTTAACCCTGCAATAAATTTCGCTAAGACTAATGTTCTTCTAAGTAAAAATTTTCCACACCTTTAAAGCTAAGAGGCATTTGAGTGTTTTTTACCATATCGTATATTTCATTCGACCAAAATCAGCATTGCCGTGGTTAGCTTTCATTTTAGGCAATTAAACAGTAGTAAACCAAGTTTTAAAACTTTAACAGCTTTCACCGAAAGTATATATTTTTCTCTGAAAAAACAAATCATTACTAAAGCGCATCACAAGCGTTGCATTATTGTTGACATTGCAACCATTACACTGATAAAACGATACAATAAAGGATTGTACAGCGAAAATTTTCGCAAATACGGGGTCGCGGATGGCCCCAAAATAGGAAAGCAAATATAGATAAAGGGGGGGGGGTTGTTTAACCAATATCTGGCAATCAATACACGACAAACCCAGTATATCAGTCACAGAGTTTCATTAGGTCATATGAGGCTAATGGGCGTAACAAGGTTAAATCTGCGGTACACAAATTTCCCAACTATCCATGAATAAAAGCTAATGAATTGTTTCAGTAAACGTTGACATAATTTAACTGCCCCCCACGCACTTTTACAGTGAAATCCCGTGCAAATCGTCACAAACACCTGAGCAAGGCCTTAGACCTTTACGTCCTGAAGTTATTTAAATTTCAAGTATCGATTATAAGCACGACGAAGTGCAAAGCCACAAACTTTCGGATGAGTCACTTATACTTGAGATCCAGTGACAGCTCGGATATTTAAGGCTCCCCGCACAACGAGCGAATAAAGAAACCTTAGCGCAAGTGAAACTCACACCATGCCGCACTAAGCCTGAGGTTATGACTTCACAAGATACACAAATCGTCCGAGGCTAGCACCCACGGAACAATTTCTAAACGACACGGTACCAAGTGCCAGCGTAAAACCCAAAAAAATGTCACTGAAAACGACACATGCCTTTTTCGAAACCTTTATTAGAGAACATGCTTTACGTCATTGACCGTTGTAGGAAAATCGATGCAACTGCAGCTAACACGGAGCCATAATAATAGATATACACAGCCCCTAATCAGCTCCCCCAAATAACGAACTACAAATCCAAATTTTAATAACTAGAACTTTATCGGAGCCATCAAACGTGCAAAAATATTTGAAATTTATCAGTTAATACAAAGTACAAACACCACACTCTCTCTATTACTACACAGAGATACGATTGTGAAATTACACACAATATTGAATGCGATTTAAATGCTAGCTCACAACCATTATTACATATTTCACTATGTGACTAACGGTGATACAGTGAGTATAATCGTAGTCTAGCAAAAGCACCATTAGTATTAACCTATTTCATGTACAATTGTGTGCATTATCTATACCTAATGTAATATGTATAAGCTATATTATGACTGCCCTCGTCACACCCGTTCCTTGGTAACCACTTCTGTTTTAGTACACCTATTTGGGCCAGCCAACAACCGCCATGTGCCTACTACAAACAATTAACCAAGTTATGCTCGTACCAATATCAGCGTTTATAGTCGAAAGTTAATAATACGACAGAACGATATACTATTTAAACCCAAAGATTCATTGCCTAAAAATAGCTATTTGACAATTTCCGTTAGTACAATCAGGAAAATATAGCAAGCCAGATATATACAAGAAACTGGTACATATTCGGTAAACTGTGTATATGGCAGACGTTCAGCAGCTCATTTATAACACAGTTGCTTGCAGAGTGCGGTTATGAACAGCGAAATTTCTTGGAACGAATCACACAAAGATATTTTTACGATTATAGTTAATTTAGCCGGGACCAACCACCACACATTTCATTGTGACAGCAGTTATATACTTTTTTGCAATGACAGTTTCAATAAATTCTTCTCAACGGCTACTAAACGCAATGAGTAAACTTTACAACGATGATGTAAATGTTGTACGCGCTATCGATTCAATCGTCAAACAACGCCGCACCCAAATAGTAACTCAGCTTTCTGCATCACACGTGGGTCTTCACAGTAGTTTGGAGTAGTACTTATAGTAGGCACACTCTACTCCAATCCAAATATGGGCAAACATGTTAAGCTAGCTGTAAATTTTGGCATCCGCCGGAAGCCGTCCCAAAATATTTAATAAAAATTTTCTGCGATTGTTGAAAATGACTTTCCAACACCAAATTGAGTCTTCATCTTCGAAACGAAATTGTTTGTCGATCAGTGAACAGTCACAATATACTTTCACGCTGACCCAAATTTTTAGTAGAATTGTCAGAAAGAACTTATGTCCCACAAAGTTCTGTCTTGTGTGAACTACAGCACGAAGTATATATATCTTTTATTATGTCTGATTATAGCAAAATCCATATTTCATGCTCAATAATTTTCATTATGATCTGTTTAAAGAGTTCGAGCAATATATCGCAAATATTACCGCCTGGTTGTACAAACGCTAGGATTCAGCAACCAGGTCATGCATGAACGCCACGTGTTTTTGGAATTGTAAAGGCGTGTTCACGCGCACAAACTTTGAGCTCGAATTAGAATCAAAATTTGAAGGCATCTTTTTTGAATTTTTATAAGTTCGCACGTGTGGACACTGTTCAAACTATTCGATGGTATTTTTGTAGCCAATCATCGACGAGATGCACCAACTGAGAACGTTTGAGCTAAAAATTTGAGCAAAAACGTTTGAACGTGTGAAGAACTTTAGTTTGCAACTGATAGAACGGAGGCACCTAAAAATTTCAACACAACCCAGCGACTAGCCCCGCGGGTAATATTAGTAGTGCAAAAACAAAATGCCACAGCATAAGTGAACCACAAAAAGCGTATATATATAATACTCAAAACCAACATTGCAAAAATATAACACCTCATTGTGGAAATCGCTAAATGCACACCAATAGCTATTATTGTCAGCTAAATCATGTAAGGCCATAGTGACTATTTTGAAAATTTCCTGCAAAACTGATTAATATATAAGTTTTGCCGCACATGAAAGCGCATACCACCTGTAGGGTCCCTCATTTACTTGACCGCCTTCGGCAACCTTTGATGACCACAATGATTATACACCCCGATCTTCTCCCTCCCCGGCTTTATCGCCTTAGAAAGTCACGGATACGGTCACAGCAGAAAGGCTTGGATGCAACGTATAAAAACATATTTTCATTCCCAACGCATTACGATTAAGCTTCTTCCGTCGCTATCAAGTCTTACGCTGCCCCTAAAATCCTATGGCCACACATATGTCCTGGCCTGTCCACAGTGGGGGAACCCCCCACTTTCCAAATCCCCCATGTTCGTGAGATTTTCCCCCATGTCCCCCACCACTCGGCCGAAACCCCCATGTTCAACTAATTCCAAAAATTTTTTAAGTCTGAAAATTTATGTTTTTTGTTTGCAAATTGTGTTTTAAACATTAATTAATACTATTTATAATGCTAAAACAGTTTTTTAGCTTGAAAGTACGTTCACAGTAGTAAAAAAGCATGAAAATATGGAAATATTTTGTATTTTTAAGCAAAATTTATCCCCCCACTTTGTAATTCCCCCCGAGAATGAACATGGGGGCCCTCCGAAGTTCCCACCCCCACTTTTCGGAGGGCTGTGGACAGGCTAGCTGTCGCACATGAAGCATTGAATTTGTCTGTACTTTCTATGTGCAGACGAATTATGGAAAAGAACCCTGTATGTTGACTTAATCCGCAAAATCATAAAATCATTTTAGAACAACCAGTTTTCCTAACCCTTCATCATTTTTCAAGCCGGCCGTACTACACGTAAGCATATTATTACAAATTTATAAGCAAATACACCTTCTCAGCAAATATGTAAATCTTCGTTTTGTTTGCATATCTTCATTACGCCCATTTTTAAGAGATTACAATAACAATAATATATAAAACTAATATTTACATTGATGACAGCGTAGCCGATCAGCTTTAAGCCGTATGAGAAATCATTCATCAGACTGTTTTCACCGAGTTACTACAACATAATTACAGGAAAAAACAACTACTTGCATACGAAAATTAATTATATAGCTATAATATATTGTTTAAGGCAAACATCGAAACCCAAAAAGAATTTATGTGTCGTTTTTGGGAAAAAATATGATGAAATTAAAAAAAAATATTTTTTCCCAGATTTCATATTCGATTAAAAACGACTTGTTTTGTTTCACATTTCAAATTAGACACATTTCGCCTTCCAAGCGTCGAAAACTTGCTTCGGAGATTTGTCGCCACCCTGAACGTCGCCCCGTGCATTCTCGATCGCCGCAGCACCGTCAGGCTTGACAACTACAAGCGCTGGAATGCCTTGAACACCGTATTTTTTGGACAGCTCTCTGAAAGAAATACACAACAAAATAACATTTACAGGCTGTCTAACACACGATATTTACAATTGTTTTAGCAAATAAGAAAAACTGAAATTAAAAATATACTAAAGCGCAGATACTGAGGAGAATTGAAAATGAAACATAACTTCAAGGTAGCAGAATAGTAACTGTAAGTAAAGCCGGAATTAAAAACTCTGACACTAAGAAATTGCGAGCAACAGTTTAGCTATCAACCATATCACCGGTTTCTTCTAACGCACAGTATCGCTTTTCGAAATAATTAGCAGCATGACTGGCTAAAATATGAGAATGTCCGAAATGCTAGCAAACGTCTATAGTGATAGTAAATAAATCGGGGCAAATCCTGACAGTTGTTAACCAACTCGATTAAAGCGGAAAACTGGAAAGCAACTACATCGAAAGAGTGGAGCCGCCACGAAGATAACTAGCTCGACATTTTCATCATGGAAATTCTCCGCTTGATCGAACGGTTGAAGGGGCTCAAAGAGCCGCCCTCAAGATTACCATAGCCCAGCCTCGGACTACATATTAAGCCACACATTGGCGCATTCCTATGTTACTGTCTAGATCTTATCTTGTTGTGTTAGAGGGGTAGCAAATAGTACAGAAAATATCATCAAATCAAGATTACGGAACACAGCTTTGCCAGAGCGATCGAAGCGCCCACAGTAACATTAAATACTGAAAGATCCTCTAGTTTATCTAAACTACCAATTTTATATCTACGGATATGAGCCGCGGTTTCGGCCAATTCGTAACTGGGAGAACTGGAAGCACTTGAGGGAAATGCCCCTGGTACATCTGAAGGACCTCCAGTTGAATTCCGTAGGGTAAGCCAAATGTCTTGTCTATAATTTAAAGTCTGATTGGAGTTGTGCATATCGAGAAAATAAATATTTTTGAAGTTTTGTGCTACAACAAGGTACGTAAATTTTGTATACTTGTCCATCATAGAAAAATTCGTTATTTGTAGTAAGACAGGAAGGTACCCAGTGGATGAACCGGAGAGAGCAAAATTTACGCAGGCATGAACTGGGATACGTGAGGCCACAATAACTGCCCATCCATTGGAAGCAGCCAGCATGTGTAGTTGTTTTGTGAGCTATGAGGTAGGGTCAAAAACACGCCCTCAACCTGAACCTTCAAAGGTTGACAAAATGAGTTTTTCTAGTAGATCGTGAACGATGGATTTTTAAAGTTATTAAACCCTTTTCCGCGTTGGTTTCACTGATTTATACTTACAATGAATATGAAATTACTACACACCCCGGATGGTTCTATAACTGGTTAAAAATGTACTGGATTTGGGCGTTGAATTGCGTTCATTCATCTGCTTTGGAGGATTAATGACAGCTGAAAACAGGTCCGAGTTATTGCTTGATTCAAATATTGACACTGCGTACTTGTAGGTTTCATTGTGCATTCCTACGGCGTAAACTGTGCCGGGTTGAATGCAATGATCGACTCGTCTCCATTTCGCTAGCTGTGCTAGTAACAATACAGCCAAAGCATAATAATCCTTACTGAATAGCAGGATCACCGAACGGAATTGCCAGCCAGTCACCATGCGCTTCTTTCATATACGCCTTTTGATCGCCTTCACTTCGGTCAAATGTTACAAATATGATTTCGATTGCTTCACCCGAAAGCTCGTCGTAGAAATCCTAGACAATATAACACTACAAGTATATACTATATATATGCTAGTAATTCGCAGAGCGAGAGGAAAAGGAACGAGTATGGCGAATCTAAACTTATTATTTTGTCGTTCCGAAATTAGCTTTCTAAGCCTTTTTAAAGTCACATGATATATATCGTCAATACATTAATTGCAACGCTGCCGTGGTTCTAAACCGCAGGACTAATTTCTCCTGCATTGAAAAAACGAACTTTCAAAATTTATAAATCACAAATTAAAAAATTATTTGAAGACAGAAGAGCGACTTTACGGTGCAGGGCCCCAACACTTGCCAATTCGGTGCATACCGCGCAAATACAATTTTTTATCGTATTTAGAACCCCCACGAGCCTATAGACACATTTTAATGACCTACATACATCTTTATTGGAAAAGTGTAAATATGACTATTTTAGTACCAAAATTTTGCCAAATTAGGAACTAGGACAATACAAAACTAGGCGCGCCGACAACTACATTTCACTACGTGTCGAATGAAAAATAGCTAAAGTCTGTCAATCTAGTGAAGATCTATGCGACGAAAACACAGAGAAAAGAATTTTTTCCAATGACGATATTATACAGCAACCATAGGCTCCGACTGTATTAAGCGCACTGGAAAACTTATATACGGATGGCGTGACGTTTGAACCACGCATAAACAGTCACAAAGCAAAAAATGGTGCTACATTAAAATGGGTCGACTTACCTGTTTAGACCTGATGGCCAAATAAAAAACATGACTTTTGACCCCTTGGGGCCTATTCTAACCCGAAAAACGTGGTCAACGGGTTTATCATCTAATGAAAAGTCACCAATACACTGAATTGAATTTGTGATCAAATATAAGAATTTTGCGAAGTTCCGTCCATCCGGTGATAAGCTATGATTTCCAGACAGGCAAAAAAGAAATTTTTACGATTTTTGCCGCTAACAAAGCTATAGGTTAAGAAACCCCGCTCGCTCCATTTCAACAATGCCTAGACAACATCTGAAAAGCAAAATTTTATTGGGTAAAGAGGCAAGGAAGAAAACTGTAAGAGCTCGCGACGCTTCGCACTGCCAATTTACGGACGATGAAATGACCCAGTGCATGCGATGTCATGTTCTGAAAGAGTTGAAAATGTTGTTAATCAGCTGGACGAATAAGTCACGGTTGAGTTGTAAAATACACCAAAGAGTTTCGTAAAAAATACAGGAATTGGGGAGCGGGAGAAGGTGAAGAACAGTACTAGCCATCATCGTCCAAATCCTCACGCTAAGAAGAAAAAGCACGAAATTTCATCATATTATTGGCGAGAATTAGAAAAATGGTTGCCCACTCAACAATGGAAACCCGAGATTGTATTATTTTTCTAGTAGATGGTAGCCAAAATGCCAAACGTGACAATGTGCAGCGAACGAGCATTTATTTGTATGATAAATTTTAAAGTGTCAATGAGGCTCGTTTTTCTAAAGAACCATGCGTTCCATTAGATATGATAGCTTATAATCTGACCCATCACCCTATACAGATTCCATCCATCTCTGTAACCCACTCAACAATGGAAACCCGAGATTGTATTATTTTTCTAGTAGATGGTAGCCAAAATGCCAAACGTGACAATGTGCAGCGAACGAGCATTTATTGGTATGATAAATTTTAAAGTGTCAATGAGGCTCGTTTTTCTAAAGAACCATGCGTTCCATTAGATATGATAGCTTATAATCTGACCCATCACCCTATACAGATTCCATCCATCTCTGTAACCCACTCAACAATGGAAACCCGAGATTGTATTATTTTTCTAGTAGATGGTAGCCAAAATGCCAAACGTGACAATGTGCAGCGAACGAGCATTTATTGGTATGATAAATTTTAAAGTGTCAATGAGGCTCGTTTTTCTAAAGAACCATGCGTTCCATTAGATATGATAGCTTATAATCTGTCCCATCACCCTATATAGATTCCATCCATCTCTGTAACCCACTCAACAATGGAAACCCGAGATTGTATTATTTTTCTAGTAGATGGTAGCCAAAATGCCAAACGTGACAATGTGCAGCGAACGAGCATTTATTTGTATGATAAATTTTAAAGTGTCAATGAGGCTCGTTTTTCTAAAGAACCATGCGTTCCATTAGATATGATAGCTTATAATCTGACCCATCACCCTATACAGATTCCATCCATCTCTGTAACCCACGACGTATGGTGAACCCATTTGATGAGGGTACCCTTGAATTTTTGCAACCGAGGCAAAATGCGTTTTAGTTATATCTCAAAACGCAGGCCTAGTATCAAAAATGTCTTCTACATCTACAACTTTGCTGCCCAACACTTTTCTGTCAAACAACGAGATAGGTCGCAAAGTTGGGTCCTCAAAAGGACACATTTTAACAATTTGTATATCATATTTTATAACAATCGTTGATTTGCATTATGTGGTCGTTGTAAAGGGTTTCTAGGTTATTGAAAACAATGAAGTGGTTACCTTTGTTTGGAATGGTACTGTATCTCCAGGGACCAAGAACTAGACATGATTTTTTGATTTTAACTGTAATATTTTATATTTTGTTGCATAACCGTTTTCAAAAGGATCAAGTGATTTATTAGCTTGTATTTTGGCCGATGTTGATTGGTACTGTATATGTCATTTTGACCTCCCCTTGAGCCATGCATCATTTCGTCATCTTCAATTAATGTTGTTGTATTTGTGGTAATAAAGGATTTCAAGGATACTGAAAACGATGATGTGATTTATCTGAGTCTATATGTGAATATATAAGAATCCTCTTAAGCAGCTTGCATACATGATTTTTAACCCAGTGGTATAATCTGCTGAATTGGTGGCTGTAAAGGATTTTGAAGAAGCTCTCAAAACAGTGAAGTGATTTATTTGAGTGTGTCAGACCAGTGTGTAGATTTTTGGAATGGTACTGTACTCCATAATCTCCATTGAGCTATGAATCATTTCGTCATTTCCGACGTCTATTGTTATAATTTGGTGTATTTGTGGTGATTAATGTTTTCAAGAATATATACTGAAAACGATAAAGGGAATTAATTGACTGTATCTGTGACCAGTAGATGCTCCATGCAATATGCAACAACAAGATATGAAGTATATACAGTAGTCTGGCCGCCCCAATGAACGAAGTTTTTAATTGCACTGTTAACAAAGAAGGACTATCTGCAAAACTGCAGCAATTATCGAACTATCTGCCCTTTTAACCATCACAGCAAGGTTACGCTAAGAATCCTGTTAAAGAGATTGAAGTCACAGATGGGAGAAGCCCTGTCCGAAAAGAAAGCCAGGTTCAGGAAGGGCAGAAGTACATCAGAGCATATTTTCAAGCTCAGTCAGGGTGATTTGCGGGAAATGTCGAGACCACCAACGCCATCTGTCGCACAACTTTATCGACTTCAACGAGGCGTTTGAAAGGGTTTGGAATCGGGCTTTCAGGTTGATGATGGTGAAGCATAACGTACATCTCAACTTGATTTGCTCAATCGAGCCCATACGCTGATACAACCTGCGGCGTTCTGCCAGACAATGCGCGGAGAATGGTTGCGGGCAACTGTTACGGTACTACAAGGCTGCCTACTCTCCCCGTGCCTCTTTAATCTCAACCTAGAAGAAATAATGTCCAGAGCACTGGATAACTTCAACGGAACGGTCTGTCGGAGGGAGGACCACTAGTAATCTACACTTCGCAGATGACATTGATCTCTTGGTTGGAAGCATGACAGAACTAGCTGACCTGACCAAGCGGCTCGATAGAATAGGCTCAGCGTTGAGACATGGAAATAAGTGTGGGGAAGAGTAATATCCTGACAACCACGGGCACGATCAGAGATTCATACACCATAGTAACAGTCGGTGGAACAAAACTGATAAGAGTGGAAGAATTTAAATACTTAGGATTTAACATAAGTAAAGACGCAACATCAGTACGGGACGTCAAGACCGTCTCGCTACTAGCACCCATAACTTAGCTAACCTAAGAGGATCTGCACACCGTCCGCATGAAAGTCAACGTCAATTTTTTGAGATACGATTGTAACATCAACCGCTTTGTACGATTGAGAAGGGCGGACCTTGACCTAGAATATGGAAAACCATATCGCTGCATTCGAAATGCGATTCTTTGGAAGACTCCTATGCGTTCTTTATACCGCCCACGTCACGAATGTAGAAGTACGGCAACGAATAACATCTATGATCATGAACCGCTCCAAGAGACAATAACAAGAAGTGGTTTGGTCATTTGTCGCGATAGCATCACACACTCAATCACTCGATTCTCCAAGTCATGGTCGATAGCAGTTGACCGAGAAGGAGGCCGAAGACAAATTGGATTAGCAACACAACAGGAACGGTGACCACTGTACCAGCGAATCGAAGAGCAGAGCGAGCTGTAGTTCATGAAGAGAAGACGCCCTTACGGTCGGCACCAACAACCACGGCTTTAGGATGATCTATGACCAATATATTCTTTTGGCATGAACCTGTATGGCGTGGTACGCCACTTTGACCTATGCAGGATTTTGTGAATTTCACTTTAATGCTGTAATCTGTTGAATTTGCCAATAGGTCTTTGAGGCTGGCATAAATGAGTTCATGATTGCAAAAACGTATCTGTGACTATAAACGTCGCAAGCACGCACTGATATCGTTCGCCGCGCGATCGCGGATTGACCCATATTCCTAGTGTATAATATATTAAACATTTGCCATATATACTCCCCCGCACTTTAAATCAGACTTACTATTCCCGAAATGTTTCCCTGTGCGACCCAAAATATCTTAAATTTCAACTTGTTACATATCCAAACTACAGTCAGTTCTTCAGTTACAAATATATCTGACGCTTTGTAACAATTATAAACAGTACATTGATCCCCCAGTTCAACTGTGTTACTACCAGATGAATTTGGATAACCGCGCCCAGGTATTTTAAGCTCTCCAGTCTCGAACTGGGGAACTCCCAGTTTATGCCCGACAGCTACAATCTTTAGAGCTTGGAAATAAGCCAATTGTTAGCAGGCAAGCTGTATAATCTTACAGATATATACATGATCTTACTTTCAATACTGGAGTGAATGCGCGGCAAGGCGGACACCAGTGTGCTGAAAAGTAGAGCGCGACTACTTTTCCCGATAAGCTCGAGCCATCGCCCACTTCCTCAAAATTGTCTCCCGACTTTTTAATAAATTTCTGCGACTTGAGTGCATCGGCCATGATTCTCGATTATACTACACGTTGAATAATACACGTTGAATAATATACGATAACCAACTGAAAACATAAATCAACACATACACATATACGTTAGCTACATACGTAAATATATATACTATCTAGTATGTTAACTACTTTATTTTTTGCAAAATATAAAGATGCAAAAACCAACCAATTGCTAGCTTCCGGTACAGTGTTTATTTGACATTATCTTCACTTCATAGATTTCCACAAAGATTATCCAGCACAGGATATGTAGCTATATGTATCGTACGTGTCTATAGGGGTTGGGGGCTTACACCGTGTGAGCCGAACCCTCTAAGCTATCTTTACACCCCCTCCCACACTTCAGGATGATTATGCCAAAATTCAGAAAAGTTTAATCAAGGAAAATTGTCAAAAAGTAGAAATAATTTAAAAAAACAGAGGGATATTGGCACAAACTGGGAAACAGTTTTCAATAAAATTGGGCAAAATTACAAGTGTGAACAAATAGAAAAACTTACTCCGGCTCTGGCGGATCCATTTAACCCCGCTACTCAACCGACGGACTACGGACGCCTATGGATTGCAACTAGATAAATAGGTTAAGCTACAAGTACAGAATAACCAGAACCGCCCATTTAAACCGGAACCTGGTCTTCGAAACTTATATACAGTAAAACAGATTAACGACGAAATACGAAATAAAGGAACTGTGGATTTAAAATGTTTTTAAAAAAGTTTTATTAAACTTCATGTATTGCGATGACATTATTGCTTCAATGGGACTTTAAACAGGCTGAGGAAGCTAAAATTGTTTATCGATCAAGTCGGGTTTGGAGTCCCAGCAGAAAACTGCATCCGCTGTACACGCTTGCGTCAAACTGAATGACCTTGTAGCGCATGGAGCATAGACTAAACAATTTTGCTCTGTCTCCAATCGCCTCCCTCTGCTAGACATACGTTCGTTACATGTTATTCCGTAGGAAACCTGAAATTATTGGTTTATATATATAGTTCCAAAAGAAAATAAAGGATATACAACAACAACATTTATATATAGTCCTAAAAGAAAATAAAGGATATACTATATATGTATATATATAATTTTTTTATCGTTGGCCAGAGACACTGGTCAGGCTAGCGTTGTGCAACCAGTGCCCAACAGTTAGAAGATGATGATGATGATTTTCTGATAAGAAAGCTATAAATGAGACAAACTGACAATTCTTGCACAGTTTCAGTATATCTCAGTGTCTGGCTGCAATGCATTTTACTCCAATGTAGACTGATTTGCAAAGTTTATGTTTACATTTATGTTAGCCATGCTTACAGCTAAGTACCTCGCTTACAGCTAGGTACTTCTAAATAATCCATACGCTGTTATGCATATCAAGTTGGATCGGTTCAATTCTATCAGAGTAAAATAGCTGCTACAGGCATCGACATGGCTTTGTTTTGTTAACAAACTCCTACAGGGTCAAGATGAAAAATCCTACTAAAATTGTGTGTTCTGCTTTACCTTTTATGAGGAAATTTGCTGAGTTAATCTTCTGTTTTGTTTGGTTGTATCGGAACTTCATCATTGTGTATAATGTTTTCACCACATATGAAGCAAAAAATCTTAAACAAAATTTTCAAACAGGAATTCCGGTTCCGGAATGTTTTCTGCATTTTGCTGGAACCGCGACCGGAAAAAGGTTTCCGCAGGAACCGGAATTCCGGTTACTCCCTAGCTACAAGGTTAGCGAGGTAGCTGGTTTCGAAGAAAGGGTGGGGTAGATTTTCGCAAATGCTGAAAATACTTTATATAATTCCCCTAAAAATTTTATATAAAATTGCTAAAATTTTCCGCGTGCATGCGGCAAGATGGCCAGTAATGTGTCCCAGTGGGGTAGATATGGTTTTGAGAATTTGTCTCACGCCTTCGCTGGTGGGTTAAAAACCCTACCGCGTCCTATGAACACGGACACCTTTAGCAAATATTACAATGGTGTAAAAATAAGCCATACTTAGGTAGCTACAATGGTTTTATAACTTTTAAGATAAGACTATGTTTGAAATCTACTATATCTAATCAATATAGTTAGCCGTCGATACCGCAAATGCCAAGACTGTATTCGGCTTGAAAAACAACTTTTCTCGAATGAACTTGTGATTTAATAGTTGTCAGTATTTCAATTGTTAATTATCGAGTGTGTAATTGAATTATTGGTATTGTCGAATTTTTATGTAGAGATAGAACAAATTAAGGTAGACGTGTGATCAACATGGGGGCACCCTGCGACCACAGGGTAATATGATTTTGGTATTGTATTACTAAGAAGCTTATCTCACCTTCAAGGTGATGTATTCTTAGCGTTGAATGTAATTTAGCGATATTTACACAACTATATTGAGCATCAACTTACAAAGTGTGCCGAAATCAACAATCTTGCTTGGACATTTGAGATTATAACAGAAGTCCAACAAGTCCTGGGAAGCAGTCTCGTGGGAGCGGATTTTGACAATTTTAAGGAACTCATAATTTTTCCCAATTTGACAAGAATTCTTTCATAATTTTTGCCAGTTGTACCCAACTTTACTAAAGGTTTAATCAATTTTAGGTAATTTGCGCCAATTTTGCTACATTTTTTGCCAAAAATTTTCACGTCCCTTCGGCTCGGGTGGGGGGGGTGAATTTGGGATTGGTGAGTGTGCGACCCTTAGGGTGTAAACCCTACCTCGGTCCATACTTATGAGTAGTACCCATTTTGTTAGAGCGATTACGGAGATACTGCCGTTTTCATGTATTTTAGTTCTCGTGGGCTCATTTTGAACCGACCCTACAGCGCAAATACCACCGCCGTGTGCAGCTATGTATAGGAAGAGTCATTTTTCTAGAGACTCAGAGCGATTGCAGAAATATAGTGTTCGGGTATTTTTGGGTCCCATGGGCCCGCCTGGCTTCTCCAAAGGGGGAGGCGTGGTATTTTTCAGTGTCCGCTGGTACAATCGGGTGGCCCCGGTTAGGCACGCTGATAAAAATTTTGGCTTCCCCATGGTAGAAACACCCCCACGGCGTTTATACCGCGGAACTACGAGGGTGACATTCCTCAAACCCCATAACCCCAAAAGCAGGGCCTTAATCGAAAAACAAAAGACACATCAGCATTTATCATCTTACTATAAAATAAAACTAACCAGACAACAATAACCTTGCTTCCGTGAAAGGTACTAAAATGGGTATAAAACCTTCATTTTGACCTTTGACCCCAAACCATGGGGGTGCCATGCCCGGACTCATGGAACCACGGGTCGCAGAGCAAAACCAACATTGGTAATGAGTTTTCTATGTCCGAAAACCCTCAAATGAAACTTTTCAACCGCCAAGGACGTCAGAGAAAATTTTCGAATTCTGGATAGAACCACGAGGGTGCCATATCGCAAACCCCATAACTCCAGAGCCGGACCCTTAATCGAAAAACAAAAATAGCATAGGAATTTATCATTTTACTATAAAATAAAACCAATCTGAAAACAAATTCGAAAGTTAACAAAAAATAACCTTACTTCCGTGTAAATCGACTATTCTTGTTCGAATGAGCCCAAAATCATGAAAATAGGTTAAGTCGTTCCCGAGTTATGGCCGATCAAACACAAATACGGAATTTTAAGTTTTCACCCCTGCAACACACAAGCTCCAATACACTACGTATATACGCTCTGATAAAGTCTAAGAGAGCTTTTTTGTTCTACAAAATGGGTCGAATTTGGTTCAGATAGCCGCACCACTTGCCGAGACAAAATCTAGGACATGTCTTTGGGGACAAATTTCAACCAACCAGAGCCAATTCGGTTGACTTTGACTACCAAAAAGTTGGAATCAGTTTTTGTGCCTAACGAAGGTTACGAATATAGATTTTAAGCTTTCTAATGAGCTTGGGGGGGACCACTGGGTCAACCCAAATCCAAGTTATGGGTGTCCCCTTAAACCCTAAAACGGCACGTCGAATTTCCCAAACGAAAGGGCGAGGCAAGAATTCTTCGCTTCGCTCGTTCTACTCAGCACACTCAGAATTTAGACCACGTACAAGGGCGTAGCCAGAGGGTTTGCGGAGTTCACGACCCCCCTTTTGGTTCAACCCCAAACAAATTTTTTTGAACAATTCCGGTTGAAAGTCATGTCGGAAATTGTCCTAAAACTAGCCTCTCTCACACTAGAAAACAATTACTTTGAACCGTAGTTTTGACCAAACTTCACATTTTTGTGTGAAAATGCGCTATTTTGGCAACCGTTGCATTTTTTTACTTGTTTACGGCCTACTTAATAGACCAATTCTGGACCCCGTTTTCACATTTCTGAGCTCGTCCCCCGGACCTGTTTTTAGGTACCCACTGTGGGCCGCCACCTCCCCCCCTTCCTTTCAAAATTCCTTCGGTAGGTGTGACGACTGGGAATAGCGATGTTCAAATCACCCCACTTGTCGAAAAATATTCGATCAGCGGCAAGGATCTTTTTTCGCTAGTCATCACATTCTCTTGGAAATGCAATTTTATTAATTAGAGACCTCGTCGACAAACAAGACTGCAACATGGATTCAAAAGCAATTACATGTTAGTAAAAATACCGTCACCGAATTGGTATAACTACTGCCGAGATTCCTTGCGGTTGCATTCGACAGGGACTACTGGCAGTACTTATCTGCGATTGGGAAGGCCCTGGTGTTGACGTTGAGATTGACGAATCTATTTTCTTCGGCAAAAATATCATCGTGGTTTACGTTCGACGAAAACATGGCTGGGTTCTTTGAGTCTGGTCGAGCGACATTCTCAAAGGTGTCTTCTTCTGCCAACA